>JAPKLW010002817.1:19409-63369 GCA_026898455.1 Plectranthus barbatus | reverse complement strand
GATGAACAGTAGCCAGTGGTAAGCACTTCTCTATGCTGGTGAACAGTGTCAGCATGAGTCTTGATCAGCTGCGACTTACAACTCAAAAGCCTAAACAGGACTTTACATTTGAGACTAAGGCTATGTAGAGACAACTGACGCTGGTAGGACTTAGGATTTGATCCACCAAAACTATAATCTAAACAAGTAAGCTACTGGGAAAGGAAACCTTAGACAGATTTCCCAACAATTTCCCCCTTTTTGGTGCGATCAAAGCCTAACCAGCGAACACTCAGCTGATGAGGAAAGTTACAAAGCATTTCAGGGTTTTACAAGTGAAACCTATCAGATCTAAACCCATGAAATTACTTCCTCAACATCAGCTCTAACTAAAAGAAATCTTCCCCCTCAACCTAGGAAAGATATTGCTCGTTTAAAAAATATGGAAATTAAGATCAGAGCAAATAAGCATGTAAATAAATTTAACATGCAAGATGAGTGCTGGTGCTGATTACACTGGATGTGTAAATTCAGCTGGTAAGTAAAAACTTAGACAATTGTTGGACAATAAGAGATTGTCATCAACTTGTCAGTTAATCATTCCATTAAAGATTTAGCAATTACATGTACATTGAATGATAACTGACTAGTCTATGGCTTGGAAGATGATCCTGGTGACTGAGTCCATTAAAGATTTAGCAATTACATGTACATTGAATGATAACTGACTAGTCTATGGCTTGGAAGATGATCCTGGTGACTGAGTCCGAGCACTTGTGATAGACCTCAGGATCTCAGTAAGTTCGGCCATTTCTTGATCTCTCTTCCGCCTCTCTTCAGCAGCAATTCGCCTTTCTTCAGCTGCAAGGCGTCTCTCCTCCTCAACGATTCTGGCTCTCTCCTCTTCAGCCAGTGCTCGCGCCCTTTCCCCCTCTTGGATCCGCGCCAAAAAGGTGGCAACACCGGCGGTGACGGACTCCATTTGCTGCGCTACATCGGCTTGGAAAGTGGCGAAGCGTTGATCCATCCTGGCGTCGATGTAAGCAAGAAGTTGCGCAGGAGGATGAATTTCAGAGAGTGGCTCCGCTGATACTTCCATGGAAGTGGAAGGCGCATCAGGTGCGGTATCAGCCATCTCTGGTGCAGACGCAGCTGGTACCTGCACTGGGGCGGGCTCCTCTGCGGGCACGTCAGCTGATGCTGGTTCCTCCGCGAGCACCTCGGCTGGTGCTGGCGGGCCTTGTACAAAAGCAGGTGGGGCTGTGAGAACCACCAGCTGCCAGTCCATATGATATGGGACAAGATCGCCCATGACCATTGGAACAAGGGGGACGGCAGTGGTCAGCCACCAACCTCTCGAGGGATCCTCCTCCACTATGTGGTCTACCAGCAGAGCGCTGGCAGCCATATCAAAAAGAACAGCAAAATAGGGAGGGATCCGGGGGAGAGTGACAATTACTCTGATGCGGCGGAGAGCGTATATGAACTGATATCCTCGGCTGGTGCACTGGAACTGGAGGAATGGCAACTTAACCATTTTGGGCCTAGGGAGGCCGGAGGTTCCAGTCAGCTGTATGTATTCTGCAATCTTCCTCAATCGGCGCTTGATTCGCCTGTTCGACAGCTGCTGGTGGCTTTCAGGATCAGTATCCATGAGTGTATTTGCCCAGGCCTCCTCAGATCTCCAGTATCCAAGCCCGAGCCTGGCATACAGTACGGCACGCTTCTCCACTGTCAACTGGCGTTGGCACCAGTCGAAGATCCTCCACCTCCGGAACTCCAGAAGCAGTTTCGCATTCATTAGCCACAGGTCTCTGTACCTGGTTATCATCTCCTCATCCACAGCGCTCTCCACTTCCGATGTGATGGTGTCGGCATACTCATAGAGTGAGTAGTTGTAATACTCCATCGGGTGCAGGGGCAGACACCAGTCGTAGATCCTGGAAGCGTAGACTGACTGGTGGGGGAGTCCGCTGATGGGGATAATGTTGAATGCTGAAGGCTCAGGCACTCGTGAATTTTGAAACGCCATGTCCCCGCGGTGCTCCCACCGGTGTACCCCTGTCACTCGCGATCGGAAGGTATCTTCATCTATCAGCTGGTGCTCTTGGATACAGAGCATGTATGGCCTCCTTTCGGTTCGCACATGTCGTGCTGGCGCTGGGGAGGATGCTGCTGGTCGCCCAGAAGATGTAGAAGCTTCTGAAGGGTGTGGACGACTATCAGCTGGACGAGCCTCAGCTTCAAAATTGGGGAAAAGATCCCTTGGCTCCATCCGCTGCACCCTGGAGTGATGTATCACTGGTGCGGATTCCTCGTCGGGAAAGACTACGACCTCCTCAGCTGGAGCAGCTGGCTCCTCACCAGTAGTCTCTATTGCCACTTCTTCCGCCTCAGCTGGGGCAGCTGGTTCCTCATCCCTTAGCATCACGACATCATCAGAATCTGAGCTTACGTCAGAGAAACTCGCCAGTTTTTCCGGGGTGGTCGCCCGCTCAACAACTCCTCCACTGGCACCCCCTTGCGCGGCCAGTGGGTCTTCAGATTCACCTCCACCACCCCCTTGCGCGGGTGGAGGGACTTGAGGCACATCCTCCTCAGGCTGGTACATATCTACTAGAGATAGTACGTCCTCCTCAGCTCCTATGTCCAACAGGCGCGTAAAAGATTCATCTGTTAGGATCTGGCCCGGAGCTAGTGCTGGTGGCACAGCACTTGAAGTCTGGGCAACAGCCCATTTGCCCTTGGCAACTTGTTGCATTTGCTCCGCCAGCTGCGCCTGACGACGGGATTCGTGCTCGGCCTTTACTCTAGCAAAGGCTTCATCGCGGGCTGCCAGCTCAGCCTCCCTTTTTCGCTGGTCGGCTAAGGCCTTGAGCCTTGCCTGAGCCTGCTTCTTCCTCACAATGGAAGCTTGTTGATCCCTCTTGGCTTGCTCAACCAGCCTCTGAGCTTTTGTTTGGACCCTTTTCCTTTTCCGGGTCATTTTTTCTATTGTCTCCTCCTCAGTCAGTCCAAGAACGGACTTCTTGACTAGTATAGATATTTTCTTTGATTCTGGAGCATAGATGACAGCTGGCTGGGGCTGCTGGGACTGGTGCAACTTGGGCTTCTTCCTTGGAGAAGTCCTGGTGACTGGCACCTGAGCTGATGGGCCAGTCACTGCTTGCTCCATCTCAAGAAATGAGGATTCCACCTCATACTTCCTCTTTATTTCGGCCTTCGCCTCAGCTGTCAGCGGAAGGGCTACAGCTGGCACGGCCTCATCTACTGGTTCTGACTCCTCCTCAGAAACTTCGTCAGCAGGGTCCACAGCCGTCTTCCCTCTCAGCCGTTGAGGCTTCTTGTAGTCTGGGCCAGGGAGTTTGACCTTGGTGACTGGGATAAAGTCGGACCCAACCAGTTGCTCACCTCGGTCGACTCGGTCTCCCATCTCCACCTCCAGAATGTAGCTGATGCGCAGGCCAAAAGACACTGCATGGAGGAACCTGCCGTCAGTCATGACTGTGCAGTTCTTCTCCACATTCTCCAGCAACCGGCCGAAGATGAATTCAGCTCAGTTTCCATATATGCCGTCCTCCAGCGCGCACATAACGGAGAATTTCTTCAGGCTTAGTTCGGCATAGGAGCCGACCTCACACTGGAGCATGCGCACAACAATGTCGCATACCATCTGCCAGTAATCTTCCATCTCTGACTTCTTCATGCCAGTTTTGAAAACAGTCACCCCCTCCTTCTTCCATTCAGTCCACCTTCGCCTGAACTCCACCGTATCGTCCTTGAAATACGTCGCCACCTCCTCACCAGTACTCCTCAGCCCAAAGAGGTTGGCTAGGTATTCTACGTCGATGGTGATCAGGTGTCCGAACACCGACGTGGTGAAGGATTTCCTGTCGTCAGCAATCACCGCGCGAGCATAGAACTCGGCAACCATATGTGGGTGGAAGGTCCTGGGGGTTGCCGTCAGGTATGGTCGGAGCTGCTCATGGTCGATCATTTCCATGAGCTCCTCGCCGAAGTGCTTCTCGGCCAGTTTGTCATTCAAGATCTTCTCCTTCTAGACTTGGGCGGCTCTGATCTGGGAGTTGGAAAGGAGATGTTGGGTGGCCTTTTTGTTCAACTGAACAAGTTTATTGAAGGGATAGGTATAATCTATATCTTCTTCTTTCACAATGCCAGTGAAGGTAGGCATGTGTGATTCGGCTAGAGGTAAGTCTAGATCTAGAGACTCAGTGGAAGAAGATGATTTATCAGCAGCGGGGTTGGATGAAGATGCCATGGTTTCAGGGAATAAGCGTTTGGAAATATTAAGGAAGATGAACGGAAAATATGTTCGAAAAAATTTGAAGGAATGATAAGAGTTTTTCCGATCATGAATAACAGCTATTTATACTGGTGCCATGCTGGGATGGATGGACGAGATTAATTCGTCAAAAGTGAGGATTGACGGTCATCAACGGGCACGATTCCCTGTAGGCGACGTGCGTGGTCGTGCTGACGTGGGATTGTACGTGTAGCTGACATGGCACACGCTGATTGGTCGCGAGAGTGCTTTTGACTGCGCAGTCACTGTGCGCAATAAATGTGGCATTAAATGCCGCATTAAATTCGTAGATATGCATACGCAAGACCAATTTTAAACATTTCCCGCTATTTTTGCGACAGCTGGCACGACTCTTGGACTTCAAGAGACCGTCAGTTGAGCGCTGGGACTCAACTGGTCATCAGTAGAATACCTGGTCATCAGTAGTATACGCCAGTCGCATACTTCCCCCTGCCAGTATGGCCTTCTTACCAGTTGACAACTGATACTCACAACTGGTTCCCGTGTACTTAGACACATTGAGAGCTCGGACTCAATTTTCACCAGTCGTTGATATATCACCAGTTGTCTGCTGACAACTTGAAAGATTGAAAGAATTGAGAGCTTGGACTCAATTCATTCCGCATAATCTTCTCTTCACTTCTTTATCATTGCTTGGAATTGGGAGCTGGGACCCAATTTTACTTCGACTGATGGTGCATGACTGCTGGCAAATTCGAAATGAGAGCTGGGACTCATTTCCTTCGTTGTTTATGGAATAAGTTCTGCCAGTAGATACCACCTGTGGGTTTGAGCCACCACTAAAGTAAACATGAAGACTAAGAGCTTGGACATAGTCTTAATCAGCATCCTTCAGAAAATCAAGAACGGAATGAGAGCTGGGACTCATTCTTCCTCAACACTAGGGCTCGCATCAATCTCCATAAGACCGAGTTTGATGCACAACTCCTTGAATCTTGCTTCTGGCAAAGGTTTGGTGAAGATGTCAGCCAGTTGATCTTCAGTTCTGATGTACTCTACGCTGATATCCTTCTTCTCGACATGATCACGTATGAAGTGATGTCGGATATCTATGTGCTTGGTCCTAGAGTGATGAACCGGATTCTTCGTTATGCACATAGCGCTGCTGTTGTCGCAATAGATGGGTACACAACCAGTGTCCACTTCATAGTCTTCCAGTTGTTGCTTGATCCAGAGAATTTGAGCACAGCAACTGGCAGCGGCAACATATTCAGCCTCAGTAGTAGATGTAGCAACTGAGTGTTGCTTCTTGCTAAACCAGCTGGTTAGCTTGTGTCCTAGAAACTGACACATACCACTGGTACTTTTTCTATCTATACGGCATCCAGCAAAATCTGAATCTGAATACCCAATGAGTGTAAGCTCATCATTCCTGGGGTACCATAAGCCAAGTGATTCAGTTCCTTTGAGGTATTTCACTATTCTCCTAGCAGCTTCCATGTGTGACTTCTTTGGATTGGCTTGAAATCTGGCACACACTCCGACTGAGTATGAAATGTCGGGTCTGCTGGCTGTCAGATAGAGAAGTGATCCAATAATACCTCTGTAGCTGGAAGGATCAACCGATTCTCCTTCTTCATCAAGAAAGATCTGGCAACTGGTGCTCATCGGTATTCTGAGAGCCTTAGTCTTCTCTGGGCCATATTTCTGAATTAGGTCCTTGGCATACTTTCTCTGATTAATAAAAATTCCATCAGCTGACTGCTGGACTTGGAGTCCTAGGAAGTATGTTAATTTGCCCATCATACTCATCTGAAATGAGTTCTGCATCAGTTGAGAAAACTTCTCACAGAGAGACATATTCTTTGACCCGAATATAATGTCATCGACATATATCTGCACCATTAGCATATCATCAGCATCCTTGATAATGAAGAGAGTCCTATCGATCTTCCCTTTCCGAAATCCATTACTGATTAGGAACTGTGATAGCGTCTCGTACCAAGCCCTGGGCGCCTGTTTCAATCCATACAGGGCCTTTCTCAGCTTGTACACTTTGGTGCCTATTTCAAAGCCTGGAGGTTGTTCGACATATACTTCCTCCTTTAGCTCGCCATTCAAGAAGGCGCTCTTCACGTCCATCTGGAATACCATGAAACCATGATACGCTGCATACGCAAGGAACAGCCGTATCACGTCCATTCTTGCAACTGGTGCGAAGGTCTCGTCGAAGTCGATGCCTTCACACTGCTTGTAACCTTTGGCGACTAATCGAGCTTTGTTCCTGATTAATATGCCATCCTCATCTCGCTTGTTCTTGAAAACCCACTTGGTGCCAATCACTGACTGATGTGATGGTCTCTCTACCAAGTCCCAAACATTGTTGCGAGAGAATTCCGCAAGCTCTTCCTGCATGGCATTAATCCAATCGGCAGATTCTAGCGCAACTCCTATGGAAGTAGGTTCCACTTGAGAAATAAAACAAGTCAGGAGCACACTGCCGTGTCGAGTCTGAACAGAACCTTCTGGATTACCGAGAATAGCATCGGATGGGTGATTTCTCAGCCATTTGGGAATATGAGAATCTGCTGGCGTTGGTTCTTTTGTCCTTATGACTGGTGCTTCCTGAACTTCACCAGTCGGAGCAGCAATTGCAACTGGTGGTTGACCTTCACCAGTCGGAACAAACTCTTCGTCAGCTTCACTCTCTGACTGATCTCCTGATCCTTCTGCGGTATCTGCATCGTCAGCTGGTCCATCCACTCCAGCTGGTTCACCGTCTTCTTCTGGTTCAAAAATTCCAGACGGTATTCCCCCTGGATTATTGCCAGTTCCACTCAGGGAGATTGAGTGTAAGGTATCAGCAAGGTCAATTGCATCACCGACCCTCCCGGATTGCTGATGGGCAACCGAGGATACTGGTTGTGAAGATGATCCAGTCATAGGTCTAGTCAAACCAGTTGGTTGAGCATTGGAAGAATTCCTGCCCAACTGGTCAACGACATCATTGACCTCAGGAACATCTTCAGCCAGTTGTCGTAATGTCCTGCGCACTAAAGTAGCTTCATCAAAAACAACATTGCATGTTATTTCCACAAGTTTGGTGGTCTTGTTAAATACTCTATAGCCCTTGTGAGAGGGATGTCCATATCCAACAAGGATACCCTCATCAGCCTTAGGCGAAAAAGCATTTAACTTCGACTTACCATTATTATGGACATAACATGGTGAACCGAAAGCACGAAGATGATCTATAGAAGGCTTACGACCAAAATAAACTTCATAGGGAGTTTTCTTAAGTCTGTCGTTGATCCCGCTTCTATTCTGAGTATAGCAAGCCGTCACCAACGCTTCTCCCCAAAAGCTCTGTCCTAAGCCGGATTCTGCCAGCATGGACCGGACCGCTTCTTTCAGCGTCCTGTTCCTACGTTCTGCCAGTCCATTCTGCTGCGGTTGCCTTGGTGCAGATCTTTCATGCTTAATGTCGGCTTCCGCGCAGAAATCCATCAGCAAACTGTTGCAGAATTCCGTCCCATTGTCTGACCGTATCCGCTTTACCGTAGCTTCTCTCTGTTTCTGTGCTTTGACAATCAAATCTGGAAGAATGATTTTCACTTCATCCTTGGTTCTGAGAAGCTTTACCCATGTATAGCACGAGTAGTCATCGACTACCACCAGCGAATAACGTCTTCCTCCAATGGTTTGAGGTGCTACTGGTCCAAAGAGGTCCATATGTAGCAACTCGAGTACTCGACTGGTACTGGGGCAGACTGGCGACTGGTTCTTGAAGGACTTCTTAGTTTGCTTGCCCTGCTGGCATGCTTTGCAAATCCCTTCCTTCTTGAATCCTCCCTTGGGAAGTCCTTCCACAAGATCATGCTTGGCCAGGTAGTTGATAGTTCTGAAATTCAGATGACTCAACCTTTTGTGCCACAGCCAGTTAGTTTCCATAGTACTGGTGGCCACGAAGCATGAATCTGTCTTCCCGCTTTGCCAGTCGACAGTATAAAGTCCTCCGTTCCGAATACCTCTCAACTTGGTCTCGCCAGTCATCTCGTCCTTGATCTGGCATTCTGATTTCCCAAAGTGAACTGTGTAGCCACTATCGTACAACTGACTGATACTCAGGAGGTTGTGCTTGAGAGAGGTAACAAGGGATACATTTATAATTCTGACATCGTCCTTCTCGATGCAGCCCTTGCTAATAACTCTGCCCTTAGAGTTATCACCAAAAATAACTGGAGGTCCTTTGACCTTGATGAGATCTGCAAACAAATCCTCTTCACCAGTCATGTGAGCTGAACACCCACTATCTAGGATCCACTCTCTCGACCTCTGAAGCTGTGTTGCATGATCCTGTTCCTGCAAGAAAGATAGGAAATTTATTTAGGTCCCCGATCATCTGCGGGTCCTACAGGGTTAGATCGCTGAATGATTCCTTTCGGAATCCAGACTTTAGTGATTTTCAGCTTGGTTTTACCCTTGCTGATATCATCAGTAGCCTTTCCGTTCCTTTTGAAGTAATGCATGTGTCTGGTTTGGGAAGGTGTGGCTGTGTGTGTAGCTCCTTTGGAAGTATTCTTCCGCTGAGAGTTTCGGAAATATTTTTCCGGTTGTGTGTGTTGCCTTCGTGGTCTCTGGAAGTGTGGACCATCATGGCTAGCCTTCACTGCCCTTTTAGAAAACTTGTGATTGGGCTCAGGCCTCTGATAGGTATTCCTCCTATCAGGTATTATCCTTCTCTCAGAGTTACTCTGAGATTTGGATCCCTTGTAAGTATGCTGGTGATTGGCATACTGACGAGGTTGTGTGTGAATTCCCTTGACAGCTGATGCTGGCTGTCGGATTCCACTGGTAGCTGACGCTGACTTCATTACCTTGGAATTATTCGGCTTAGTCTGCGTCTTAGGGTGTGCTGGCGTCCTGTCAGCAGAGGATTTTGCCAGTTGAGGATTTTGTCGTGATGACTCACCTATGTATCTGGTCTTATTATTCCTGTGCTGATCAGCCATACGGGACTGACTGGTTTTACCAGCTGGTGCTGATGCATTTACCAGTTTGCCCTTACCCTTACCAGCATTGATTTGTTCGGGTTGGTTTTTGCTCAAATCCTTTATAAATCCCAACCCGGACTTATCAGTCGGCTTTCTCCAATGACTTAGAGCCTTTTCCAAATCCTTGGAGCCTTTATTCAAAAAATTTATTTTATTTTCTTGCTCCAGAACGATGTTGTGAAAATTATCTCGCTCAGTTTTTGCAATTTGAAAATTTTGAAGCAATTCAAAGTGAGTCTTTTTCAGAGTGGCTAGCTCTTCACCGATTGACCTCGATTTTTCAATCTCATTGGTCAAAACAGAAATTTGATCTTTCAGCGAGGTGTTTTCGCCAGCCAAGACATTCTTTATTTCATAAAATTTCAAAAATTCTTGTTGAAGAATGTCTATAGTGACAGCTTCTGAGTCGGAGCAATGCGACTCAGCATCGTCTAGGATGCATGGAGACATGATGTGCAATGAGGGAACAGATTGTACCTGGTCGTCAGCAGCAAGTGCTTGTTCCTCCTCACTGTCAGCACATTCTTCATGTGCTTCTTCTCCGAAAGCTACCATCAGCGCCAGTAGCGCTTCCTCTTCTGATTCTTCGTCTGACGCATACTCTCCATCATCATGGTCAGGTATATCAGGAACCTCTGTCCTTGTCAGCATGGCCTTAGCAACGGCCTTGGATGCACGCTCTTCAAAGAGCTTCTTCAGCCTTTCCCGCTCATCTTTATCCACCTGTGGACACTCAAATTTAAGATGATCAGGGGATTGGCACTGATAACACGCGCGGGGAGCTCTCTTGACGAATTTTCCATCAGTTGAGCTAAGAGATACTCCCTGTTTCGACTTGGCTTTCTCCAGAAGAACAGCCAGTCTCTTCATTTGTTGCTCAAGATCTGCGATAGAGCTCTCGCTGCCTTTTGAGTTAGATCCCGACGGGGATGGGATCTCTTTCTGCTGGTTGTGCGGCCCAGCAGGTCTGTCAGTGTGGAAAGGCTTCTTGTGCTTCCACTTGAAATCCCTCTTGACGAAGTAGGCTTCGTCATGTGTTTTGATGCTGGGAGATCCAACGGTCCGAATGGCTTCATTTTTGTTCACCATTTGGATATCCCACTCATGTGCTTGGAGCTGAGCAAATAGCTCCTTGGGAGTCATCTTGGATAGATCCTTCTCCTTAAGAGATGTAGTCTTCACGAACCAGTCCTCCTTGGGCATCTTTGACAGGATCTTTGCATTAAGCTCTGCATTCGAGTATTCCTTTTCCAAAGACTTCAGCTCGCTGACTATAGCATTGAATCTAGCCTCCATCTCCTTGATGGTTTCACCAGTCAGCATCTGGAATGACTCGTACTTGTCCACCGCAACTTGCAACTTGTTGCGCTTCATCTGATCTGTCTCCGTACAGAGACTATCAAGGTAGTCCCATACTGCCTTGGCGCTGTCAAATTGGAGGGCTTCCTCCATCAGCGGATCTGGAAGAGATGATAAGATCATCTCGAGAGCAACGGAGTCCAGCTGATTTTGCCTCCTGTCTTCAGCGTTCCATTCTTCTGGGGGCTATGGGATCTCAACAGCTGGACGATCTCCTAGCTGGTGTTGTGTCTTGGTGATCTCGATCGGCTCTTTCCCCAGCACGTCTTTCATCTCCGGATGGACGCTTTTCAGCTGAATGAGTGACCTCTTTCGCCATATATCATGCTTGTCCGGATTGTAGTTGAGCAGCTTCGGGATATTCATCTTGCGTACCTGAGCTAAACAACAGACAGACAAAGTGGAGTGCAAGGAAACTTGGATCTCGGTCCTAAGCGACTCAGTGTACGACCAGTCTAGAAAGACCGACCGCGCCTGATACCACTTGTTGGTCCCGGTTTTTCAGAGTATAAATGTTACGCAGTGGAAATAAAGTTAATTGTTTTCTTGCACGCTACTTACACACAGCTGACAACTGGCAACTGGTCAGCTGGTGCTGGTTACTCAGTACGCAGCTGACAACTGGTCAACTGGTGAATTAATACTTAGAATATTTTAGCCTTGTTTGCACAGTTATTTATCAGTTTGAGGATAGACTCCAGCACTTGAGTGCTGGGTTTAAAATATGAATGAAATGCAGAAAGCTGATAAATAACAAAGGATTTTATAGTGGTTCGATCAATCGATCTACGTCCACTCTCCAGTCGATGCACTGGAAATTCCACTAAGAGTAATCAGGTACAGGTCTCCTACGATCTATCTCTAGCTGGTGAATGCCTCGTCCACCAGTTCACTAGATCAACCGCTCCCGGTCCTGGATCCTTCTTCAACTCTTCACAGCTAATGGAGTGCGAGCACGTCACTTCAACCTCCACAGCTAGCTGGGTGTTTTAGTTCTCCCAAGAACGTAACAGTCTCTACGGCAGAATGCCCGTAATAACTCAAGTGCTGGTAAGCACAGGAGCTGCTGTGAACTCTCTCGAAAGAGAAAGAACACCAAATGAGATCTTTAACTTACAAGCTTAGAGCTTGAAGTCTCGTGTTTGATAAATCAACACACGGTAAGCTTTATGAAAAGCCTCGAAAGTACTTTATGCGATTTGCAATAATTTCAGTTCTTTCGGTGGTTGAGCAGATGAGTAGAATCATTCAATGTAACAACCGAGCAATCGAGAGTTTGAATGTTGGTGGTTGCAACGTATTTATAGCCGCAGGAACCGATTCAAACTTTCTAACCGTTTGGACGCATCCGGAAAGGTGTCAGACCTCGGATGTCCTTCTGACGGCGGCAGGTATGTTTTTCGGAAAAGAGCCATACCTAAGACCACTTTATCTGACACAGATCTCTTTGTGTCAGAACGGCTCTCTCTGTCAGTCCGAGGAATAAGACTGGCGTCTTGTGACTGATAGACTTTAAGTTATCCTTCCTTAAAGTCATATTTTGTCAGTCGATTCCTCAGAGAATCTTCTTTTTGTCTCTACTACGCGGGGAGATAGAATCTGGAATTCTGCTGGTAACATCTGACTGGTAGATCATACTGGTGATCTTGTGCTGGCAGTCTCTGCTGGTGACTTGCCTGGCATCATCAAAGTCTACCAAATGTCTGGATGTTAACTCTTTTCGGAATCTCCCATGACTGGTGAAATCACCGCTGGTGAATAGTGTAAGAACACGCATTCTCCTGATAAGGTTTGTCAGCCGTCTGCTGATGAAACCCTTCCCAACTGGTGAACAGTAGCCAGTCATAAGCGCTTCTCATGCTGGTGAACAGTGTCAGCCGCCTGCTGATGAGACTTTTCCCAACTGATGAACAGTAGCCAGTGGTAAGCACTTCTCTATGCTGGTGAACAGTATCAGCATGAGTCTTGATCAGCTGCGACTTACAACTCAAAAGCCTAAACAGGACTTTACATTTGAGACTAAGGCTATGTAGAGACAACTGACGCTGGTAGGACTTAGGATTTGATCCACCAAAACTATAATCTAAACAAGTAAGCTACTGGGAAAGGAAACCTTAGACAGATTTCCCAACAATTGACCTGTTTGGCCTTCTCAGGATTGACTTCTGTGGTGTGCTGGGGAGCTGGCCTGGCTTGTGTTGATTGCTCATAGCAATGGAAATCTGATTGAACTGTGCATCGAGCATCTGAAGGTGCTTTGTCATATGCTGCATTTGAGTGGACATGTTCTTCACCTCAGTTTCCACCTTGCCAAACCTATTGTCGGAGCTTTTGATGAACTTTTCAAGTGTCTCCTCCAGCACAGACTTCTTTTTCTCCACAATATCTCCCCCGGCTCCAACACTGAATCCCGGTGGAGGATTCTCAGCTGCATAAGGGTTAGAATAAGAAAAACCAGGATGGTTCTTAGCACTGTAAGTGTACCCTTGATTGTTGGCTCGGTAGTTGTTGTTGTTGTAACCTCCATTGGCGTAGTTCACTTCAGCGGTATTGGAGGTGCTCGAACTGCTTCCTTGGTAGATGTAGTCGGCCTCAATGGGAACAATGGCCACGTTGGGATCTGAAATAGCTGCTACCGAAGCTCTACCAGCCTCCAACTGTTTGAACTCTTCTCAGAGCTTCTTCACTTCTGCCACCACATCGATTTTCGGAGTAGTGGTCACTGCTTTGACTGTTTTTTGCCTTTCAGTAGGCCATTGGTGACTGTTGAGGGCCATGTCTGCAAGAAGTTGCATGCCCTCTTCTCCACTCTTCTTCATGAGAAGTCCTCCAGCTGAAGCATCAACCAACTCTTTTAGATGAGGGGTTAATCCTTCACAAAAATGGCATACCTGCATCTCAAGATCAATCCCACGGCCGGGGCACATCCTCAACAGCTCTTTGTATCTCTTCCAAGCTTCATAGAGGGTCTCATCGTACTTCTGGCTGAAGTAAGTGATGTCGAACTTCCTCTTCATGATGACACTGGGCGGGAAGAAGTTGGTGAGGAACTCTGCTCGGAGTTGTGCCCATGTGGCAATTATGCTCCTGTCCAAACCAGCAAACCAAGACCGGGCCTCATCCCTGAGAGAAAAAGAAAACAAACGCATCCGGATGGTGTCTTGGGGCACTCCATTCTGCTTGATTGTGTCGCACACCTCGATGAACTGACTGAGGTGGCCGTACGGGTCCTCAATGGCCTTCCCTGCATATTGGTTCTGCTGGACCATCTGAATCAGGCCTGTCTTCAGCTCAAAGTTGTTGGCATCAATGCCAACCTGGAATCCCGGCTCCTCTCTCTGTGGCAAGAAGCGATCAATAATGGATCTTTGAGGCACCACAATTCGTCTTTCAGGGTTTCCTTCATTGGCCAGGGCTGCCAGTCTGGCAGCCTGCTCTGCTTGAACTGCTTGTGCTACTTGAAGTTGCTCCCTGAGTTGTCGGACCTCATTCATGAACTGTCTTTGCTCCTCGGGAGTCATGTTTTGAAGTTGTGCTTCTGGTGGTTGCTCCATCTCAGGCTCTCTTTCCTTGCTCTTTCCTTTGCTTTTGTTTCTCCTACAAGTGGCTTCAATTTATGGGTTAAAGGCTTCAAGATTCTTCCCCCGAGCTATTGTGTTCATGCACCTGAAGAGAAAACAAAAAACTGGGAATCAGTCTCTGTGTCGACCAACAGGGTGACTGTCGATCGACACGGGCGCTGCTTCTGTGTCGATCGACAGGGGCTCTGTCGATCAAAACAGAAGCAAAAATTTCACACACACGTACGCGAACAGAAATAAAAACTCAATCCAGAAAATATCAAAACAATCCAATAACAAGATAAAATCTGACTATCCCCGGCAACGGCGCCAATTTGATAACGCTGTAGAATTACAGCAGCAAATAAATTTATAATAACCCGAAGGCTAATCGAACCCACAGGGATAGTGCAACGAAGTCATCTCATGTACTGGACACAGTTTATCAATTCTTTGTTTGAGTGAATCCAAATTTGAATAGGGTTTTTTTTTTCAAAACAGAAAAATAACTTGGGAATAAAATTCAATAATAAAAAGCACAGATTCTAGGGAAATCAACCAATCCAATCCAACATGCATAAACAATTAATCCAAACCCCAAAATAACCATTAAGGTGGGAAATCTGATAAATTGGAATTAATTCCTTTGTTGGGCAATTAAAACCTAAATTACTAGAAAGTGAATTTTTACCTCTCGGTCTCAATAACACAAACTAGTCAATTTCGATAAAGATACAGATTTGAAAACCCTACAACTAATTCTTCTTTTTGAGACAGAAAACAGTTGTATCAAAATTCTATTTTCCTATTATTAATTATCTCCTCTCGGTCTCAAATTAATAACTATAAACCTAATCCAATTTTCATCTCTCGATCCTTCAATTGAAAATAGATTTTAAAATCAAAACCATAGAATTTGAACCAATTAATTAGGGTTTAGATTTAATTGAATTAACACATACTAAAGAGGATGGAGAAACCCTAAGGGTTCTAGCCTAACATAATTGAAATAAACATTGCAATAAATATAAATAAGCTTACTTGAATCATTAAAGAAATAGGAACCTTGAATGTCTTGAAAAACTCCAAAGCTCAATTATTCTAAGTGTAATAAGGCATAAAAGAAGTACAAAAACCAGTCTAATTTTCGTGCCTAAGAGTTCATATTTATAGAGGGGGGAAAAGACCTAATTTTAGTATTGGGTAAAAATAGCAAAAACTGCCAAAACAGGCCAAAAATAGCCTTTTCGGACCTCCGTATCGATCGACAGGCAGGCTGTCGATCGACACAACCATCCAGTCGAAACCCAGGCTGAATTTTGCGACGATTCTGCAATTTTGACCTCTGTTTCGATCGACAGAGAGGATTTTGATCGACAGGAATGCATCTGTCTGCGCAGTCTCACGGTTTTGGCCATAACTTTTGTTCCCAAACTCCGATTGACCCGATTTCAGTTGCGTTGGAAAGCTAATTCAAAGATCTTTCCATACAAATGCTCCATTAGCTCAGATTCCATCTGTGGAAGAAGTCATGACTGTTCTTTTGAACATCATCTGCTTTCGGTACGGATTTCCCATGAATTTGGCCTAAAACCTACAAAAATCACCCATCAAAGGCATAACACCCTCTAAAGTAGACTCATGTACAGAAATATGTAAAAACATAACATAAAGCACTTGAAAGAATGGAGAAAAATATAGATAAGTGAGTATAAATATGAGCTTATCACTCATCACCTTCACTACAGGACAAAAGAGTAGTTTCCATTTTCTTTTGAAATTTGATTTCGCCTTTGACCAGCTTATTCAGCTCCATTGTTCCAGCAGCGTTCTGCATGCTTCAGCACAGACTAAAAACGAGTGGAAAAGTCCTCACACAAATATTTAACTCGAAAATCAACAAAATTAAAGCAATAAACCTTAAAATTGTCTTCTTGACTCTAATAAGACTCCATCATTAAAAACAAGACCAAATCTACATTTATTTAACTAAACATCACTGAAATGCTCTCTAAAGCGCACTAAATTCAAGAGAATATAACTCTTTTATAAGAGTTATCAGCGAGAGCGCTAGTGAACTAGTGGACACGAGCATTCACCAGCTAGTAACCGATCGTGCGACACCTAGTTATCCAAAGCTTAGTGATTTCCAGACTGCGAGTCTAAAGAGAGGACATAGGACGGTTTTGTCTGAACCTCTATAAATCCTTTGTGTTCTTTATTGTTTTCTTTAAATTTGAGCATTGAATTTAAAACTCAACACCTCAAGTATTTGAGTATATTTAAATACAACTAAGTAACCAATTTTCAAAACTCGAGTTAGTGCCAAAACCACTAGCTTAAAGAGTGTAAGCTTGTAAATCTTCCGTTGGATATTCATTAATTTTGATTTAGGACCAATGAATATGATATTCATACCATATATAATTCCCTGCACTTACAATTTGAAAAAAAAAATTGTAACTTTTGACTTTTGATGGGTTTTATGAATTTTGTGATTGGACTGTTCTAATAAAATTATAATCTTTTTGGACTATAGAGATAGACTCGAAATAATATACAAATTTGGAATACAGACGAGCAACCATTCTTCAAATTGAAAAACCAATAAGTCATGGGTTGAATTCTTAAAAAACACAACGATCTCATTTAAATTATCTATCCAATGTTTCAAAAAACAGTTAAAATATAAATTGATATTTTAACATAATCTAAATCGACAGGAGTAATCAAATGATCATGGTTTGTGGGGGCGATTCAATGATTAATGAAATATTATGCAATTTGATTTGAAATTTTGGAGCAAATAAATTTGATGGGGGCCAAAACTTTATTTTCCATTATCAAAATATAGAAGAAGTAAAGGGCCATGTGAGGTATTTCCACCTTTTGTAGTAGTGTTCATGGGCCACTACCAACAGTTTCCCTCATGTCAAATTTACAAATATTTTGTGGGGATTAGAGCTCTCTAGGTCGTTCGTTGGTTAGCGACGTTTTAACAGTGAAATTGAATGATAAATAGTTGGGATCTCATAATGAAATACTTGAAATACAACAATTGAAAGCGCTTTATAATGTGAGGATTCGATGTCAGAGTAGGGAGTGATTGTCGGTGCATAGAAGCACGGACAACTAACGGCTATCATAAGAATTCCATTAGTTGAGCGGAGTGGCATCTAAAAAGTTTCTCAGTATTTGTGCAAATGAAGGATATAACATGTTCGAAAGACTTGTGTTGGTTTATAAGATCAATTTCACACTTCAACTAGATCGAACCATTAAGAGATAACATAACTAATTTCGGATGAACTTGTAAGAATGCTAAAAAACTTTGTTAGTTTGTAGAATCAATTGTCTGTCCTAAACCATATTTTATTGGTGGATAATCTAACTGACATCATATGAGCTCATTGAGGGGATTACAGTTTCTAAGACATCTTTATCAAAGATGCAAAGTCCAGTTTCAATCATTGATTTATTCTTATTATTAAAAGAATGTTCCCATATATATTTGCATTGTTATTAAGGTTGTGCAATCATTCCGGGTCAGGTCAAACTCTATCGTCCGACCCAAACCCAACCCACCCGACACCCAACCGAACATGCCTCCCATCCAATCCGCCACAAAACCCAAAATGCGGTTAGTCGGGTCAGGTTTAATCTGATTCTTAAATTTATAAATACAAAGTATTCTCTATATACTCCCTCCATCCCACATAAATTGTCCATCTTTCCTTTTTCGTCCATCCCGTGATATTATCAATAAAATATACATTCCACTACCACTCACATACCTTAGTTATCGTGCTCGGTCAAATTGTCTCAATTTGACCGGGACGAAAGGAGTAATAAATAAATCAAACTTAAATAAAATAAATCAATTCAATTTTTTTCAATTCATATTGACCTTTACTCATACACCTTTTGATACTTGCAATTCAAATCCCACTACAAAAAAAACTATGTGTGGTGACAATAATGTCAGTGACATTTAAGTTTTTGTGGCTAAAAACACATTTTTAGTAACAATTATGTATTTTGTCACAAAAAATGCAATTTGTGACAATTTAATTAGTTGCGGATATTTATTGTCACTAAAGGTAGTGGCAATAATATTTTTGTGACTAAACATATATGTATAGCAACAATAAATTCTTTTGTCACAACAAATATGATTTGTGACAATTTTATTAGCTGCGAATATTTATTGTCACTAAAGTTAGTGACAATAATATTTTTGTTACTAAACATATATCTACTGCAACAATAAATTTTCTCGTCACAAAAAATATGATTTGTGACAATTTTATAAGTTGTCAATATTTATTGTCACTAATATTAGTGACAATAAAGTTTTTGTAACTAAAAATACTATTTTAGCTACAATTAATTTTTTCATCACAATATTTTTCAATTTGTGACAATTTCATATGTTGTTAGTATTTACCGTTACTAAAGTCAGTGACAATAATTTATTTTGTTGCTAAATAAATTTTATAGTGACGGTAACCAGATTTATCACAATAAATTATAAATAGTAATAATTTAATATATTATCACTGAATTCGACAATAATAATATTTTTTTATTGTGTTTTAATAAAATTTAAAATTTTAATAAACTCCACTAGTTCATTAGTAATAATTTTTATAAGCCATCAATTTGCTTTTGGTTACGTAATATCTAAAACTTTTAAATTTTATGAAATTCTATTACATACTTCCAAATATATGAAATTATATTCTACATTATATTTATTAAGTAATTTGATCCCCACCAACTTAACACTGTTAAGATTTTATTACATTTTTGGTTAAGACTATTATTATATTTACCCATATTAAACAAAATTCTTGATGTGGCAATTAAATAATAAATGAATATTGACTTTATATATTTAAATAATTAAATTATATAAATATTTGTAGATAAGTAATAAATATTAATAAAAATTTACTTTTAAAAACATTTAAAATATGATTGAAGATTATGTTACTATATTAAAAATTAATCTATTTAATCATGTATTTAAATAAATACACACAATTAATTAAGATTATTGAATTTTTTATGAGTAAATTATGTATTCAAAATATTAAATTATGCATAAATTTTAAATTGTTTAGTTAAATTATAATTTTAATTACATAATTATGAAAAATTTATGTTTAACATAAATTAAAATCTTACGTTATATTTTTTTTTAGTAAAACTTATTTTTTATTCAAATTTAATTCTTAGTAATCTTATAAATTAAAAAACTACTACCACTTCGACAAATTCTAAATAATGAAGTAAAAATGAATATTGTGTAGTAGTTTTTTAATATAAAATTGTATAAAATTTTATTTTATCAATATTTATATTTTATTTTTATTTTTTAGAATTCTCTCATGTGATAGTAATTTTTTAATTTATAAGATTGTCAAAATTTAAATTTATAAAGTGTAAAATAGATTTCATAAATTTATTAAGTTTAGATAGATAGTCACTATTAACTTATATATATTAACTATCAAAAATATTAATAATTAATCATTTGGTGCAGTGGATTGATATAAATGATTAAATTAAGAGGTAATAGGTTCGAATCTTGTTGGAAGCACTAAATATTAATTTTTTATATGACTATGTGCAGGGTCCTGATTATTCATAGGTGCGGTGCGGTGCGATGATGGCTCGGTGGTCATAATTGCTCATGTTGCGGCACAATGCCGGTGGACTCAGTCGATGGTTGGTTGTGGCTCGGTGGTGGTAGGCTAGATGTTGTTCAATGGTTGGGTGTGGTGCGGTTGGTTAGCTGTTGCTCGATGTTGGCGGGTTAGGTGTTGTTCAAGGCATTGCGGCTCAGTGGTGGCTCGACCGACGGTTAGGTACGGTGTAGGTGGGTTCAGATGACATTGTCAACTACGACTAGGTATTTTAGTGATGACAATTTTTGCTACTAAATTCGAAGTTTTTGTGATAATTAGTGTAGTGGCTAAAAGGTGTTTATTTAGTGACAATACTTATGTGTAACTATATAATGATATTTTAGTGACGATAAATTATGCTACTATATTATAAAGTTTTAGTGATAATTATTATAGTGGCTAAAACATGTTTATTTAGTGACAACACATCTGTGCGGCTATATTATGATATTTTAGTGACAATTATAGTTTGTAACTAATTAATAGTGAATTAGTGATGAAAATTGGAGTCACAATAAAATAGAGCAATAGTGACGACTATCGTAGTTCGTCGCTAAAACCTTTAGCCACTATTCAGCAGCCACGACATAGCGACGACACACAATATTGTCACTAAGATGCTACAGTGACAAAATTCATATTTATAGTGATAATTTTTGTCGCCATTGTTAATGGGTGAAAAATATCGAAAGAAATAGAAAGAAGGAAAATCATAGAATAAACATTTGAGGTGTGCTTCATTGTATTAAATGATGTTTTTAATACAATTTGATTGATATTGAATGTTGTAGAATCCCCTCCCTCTTTAATGAGAGGGGTTATTTATAATAAATGAAAAAGACTAGTGTCCCTTCATGAAAAGAGATATCCATTGGTGAATGGCTTACTTCAAAAGTCGTGTCCCTTGAGATGAGACACCTCTTCGAACTGTGATATATCTCTTCAAACAAGTGTCTTTCGGTCAACATGAAGAGATTGGTTCGTCCAAGGCAGTACCTCGAACAGATAGCTCCTCGAACTAACATAGTTCGAATGACAGCTCTTCGGTCAGAAGTAGTTCGACCAGAAGTAATTCGGCCAGAAGCAGTTCGGCCAGAAGCAGTTCGGCTCATAACCAGTTCGGTCCAGAAGTAGCTCGGACTGGGAAGAGCTCGGTCAACCTGGAGCTCGAACTCGAACTTTGCTTATGGTTGAACAGCTTGCCTTAGAATATTTATTTTGTATTTTTGTACTTCTTCTTTGTGCTTTTTTTTTTATGGACTCCAAAATGGGCTTGCTCATTTTTTGGGTTATAACAATAGCCCCCCGGCTCTTGCCCGAACTCCTTAGAGTTCGGCGAAGCCAAAGCAGTTGATCTTACTTTGGAATGATGCATTATCCTGCAAAAAATCAAAGAAGAAGTAGTTTTTTTTTTCCTACCCCGAAATATATTCGAGGATGTTCAGGAGATAGAATTATTCCCGTATCGCGAGATATGACTCGGCGAATGTTTAGGAACTTTTTTAATTCGGGCGTATCTGTGAAGCTCATGGTTCGAATTACAATTATCCCTAGTCCGCGGTTGGCTAAACCCGACATGTTCTACAAAGGATGCCCCTTGCAGCTTTTGAAAATGACAAGTGATTTCTCATGAGTCAATCGAGGAGCGACCTCGGACCCAGGGGTATGCTATGCCGAATTAGACCCTGGCTGTTTACTGGGTTAATTGATTAGGATCCATAGCCTTCGAGGAACTTTTATGGATAGAAGTTCTATTGACTTCGATATCCTCAGTTCTTCGGAATTTGATGGCTGACCCGGCCAAGGGCGTCAATGCCTGATTTCTTTTTTATTGGGCAAACAATTTTTTGTTCGTCCCAATTTTTTTTTCTCTTTCTTTTTTTTTTAGTTGATCAAACAACTTCTTGTTTGAACCAACTTTAGTTCGAACTCGTTTGCCTAATAATTGCTTGATCGAACTTTTCTTTTCTTTCTTTCTTCCTTTTTTTTTGAAGATGGTTGCTTTGAGCAACATCTTAAGTGCTTTCTGTAGAAGCTCCATGTCATGATTAACACATGCACAAGATATTAATTTGAAACAGTAGTTCGAGTAAAGTTTTTACCCTTAGTGATAAAGTGCTTCGCGCTCGAAAGTCCTTTGATCTGGAGGTGCTTCGAACTTGTAAACCCCTCGAGTTGGAAGTGCTTCGAATTGGATAAAGCTCTTCAAATTTAAGTGGGAAGAAGCTCTTCGAATTGGTGTGAAGAGTTCTTCAAATTTTAGTTAGAAGAAGCTCTTCGAATTATTGAGAAGAGTTCTTCGAATTTTGAGAAAGAGTAGTTCGAACTATAGAGCAAAGTGCTTCTACACAGCTCTCTCTTCTGAATAATCCTCCTGATTTACCTATCAATGCAAGCAAATATGTTAAAAACAATAAATTTAATATTTAAAAGATAAAATATGAAAGAACACTTAGCTTTAATTTGGAATTTCTCCATTCCAAGCCCTCTTAAATTTTTTGTTTTGCACTATTTAGTGAGTGTTTTGGAAGGGGGTATTTCGAGTTACTAAGCAGGTGCTTGAGTGAGAACACTATTTCTGGAGGTAGCTCGAATTATGAATACTTTGAATTTGATAAGAGACAGCCCTTTGAATCATGAAGCAGGGTGCTTCTAAGTTCTGCAGCCTTACTCTTCCTTTTTTTTTTTAATTATTTAATTTTTTTTTTTTATTTTTTTTTTTATATATAAGCGGCAGAATATCCAAACCATTAGATAGTGGTTCGAATGAGAGGCCCCTATCGAGGCAGTTTCTACTCCTTGAATTCATTTTGAGGAATTTGATTATTTTAAATGTTATTCTATTTTATTATTTTTACTGTTCCTGTACATAGCCTATAGGAAACAAGCAGAAAGGTAGCACGTGGCTCTTATCAAATAATAATACTCTTATATGCAGGATTAGACGCATACGAGTGATAATATATGAATGCATAGCAGTATTTGTAAATAGAATTTGAGTAAGTCGAGATACTTTTGCCATACCTCGAGCTGAATTCTATTCGTACCTTGTACCTCTTGAATTAGCAGATTTGTGGCAGAGGAATTGATACCCCACTCTCTGCCGAACAGCCCCCACTTTCTGAATTAATTCGAAGGCTTGTCTCAGTCTGAGAAAATTTTAGTTTTGCACTTCGGACAACTCTTGTTGAGTAGGCTATGGGTGCTTGACTAGAGTTCATCTTTGCGGCAGAAATGAATTTTCCTCAATCAGAGTCGGAGCTCTTCAAATTCAATGTATTAGTAATTATGCCTTTTACCCGCTGCGGTTCTTCGACTTAACTAAGAGTGCTTCGTTCGTGATACAGTACGAAGAAATCATACTCTAGACTAGTTCGAACTCGGCTTTTGTAATTGCAGGGAAAATCACAAATAACGCTCCCTTGTTTGATCCGGGCTCTGAGTATCTACGTCGAAATCCTTGCTTGCGTCAAGCGTGTTTCGAATCAATGAAATAGCTTCGAACTCGAACAGGCATTATGTCTGAATATATCTGAATTGATAGAGCTTTCATCAATTTTCCCTTTTCATTAATCAAGAGAGATGATGCAAAATATTTGAGGGTCCTGGGAGTGCGGGCTTCGAATGGTTCCTTCCTCGAACATAAAAGAGTATGCTTCGTTTCTGGACGAGATGATAATTCGAAGGCGGCTTTTATTCACGGCATCCCATTTTTGAATCGGTCAGCCGAATGACCTGTCTTGTGGGGTAGGAATATGCATTTTCTTTTTATTTTGAGTTCGATCCGAGAACCAGTTTCCTCTCTGAATTTCCTACGAAGAAATCTGCAAAAGCTTGTGATTGTAAAAATATGGAAAAGGTGAACCGTGATCAAGAATTTCTCTTTTAATTTCTATGTTTGGGCGCATCTTCCAAAATCTTCATGACGCAGGATTTGCTGCCTTCTTTGTATTTCGAGGACCAAGGCCGCACTGCCAGCGATCGAATCGGCATTAATTGAGATGATCGATTCGGTCTTTTTGCAGTTTCCATCCGGACACATGGGGCTCGTTGATAAATTAGGACAGGTTTGAAATCCATTCTTGTGGGCCGAAGAACCACGCCTGCTCTGCATTTGAAGTCATCTTCTTATTCGAATTTGAGGATTTCCACAAATCTTCCGGAGCACCTCACACCGAGTCGCCTTCAAAATAGGAATAATTTGAAGGTTGAGATGCAATCAGTGTTGGTCCGATCCGTCGGCCGAACCACTTCTATTTGAGTAGCTTTATTGACTGTTGGTCTCACGCATCGTGTATCAAGTTTCGACGAAGGTTTTCCAGTGAATAGCACATTTGGGACCAATCGATGTTCAGATGAGTGTTCGTCTTGAGTTGATACTGCCGAATCAGTTTTATGATAGGATTTCTGTTCGGCGGGAAGTACTTCGAATTGCTCATCAGCAGAACATTCTGACCAAATTCTATTGTTCACCGAAGAGCCTCAAATCTTTCAAAAATCCTCAATTATAAATGTTGAAGTGTGAGCATCCAAATCCAAAGACAATTGGACTTCTTGCGAGAAGTGTGATTGTCTGGGGGGCTTGAGAAGTGATACGACAGAGAGAGGCAATTTTACTGAGGCAAGAAGTGTTGTCGCCGACCTTGCTTTTCTTGCTCAACCATTTATTTGGCTTCGAGCAATTCATTTGTTAACACGAAGTTGTCTTGTGAATCAGTTCCAATATCACATGGGCCCCTGCAAGACTTTTTGTCGGTGATGTTCCTCCAGCATTGAGCGAGCCATACCTTCGAACCACTTCGGCAATTGTTCAACGTCTCAGTTCGAATTAATTTCCTGGTAGACTGGTAGTGCTTCCTCAATTCTGAAATGCTTCTCATCACCACTTTGCCTTTTGACATAGTCTTCCACGAAGTATTAGTTCTGATCATGGCAGGATGAATCCCAGATTCTGGTGTATCTGCAATACTACTCGTCTACGAGTTTTGCTTTATATTCTTGTCGGCTTTGCGTCGCAAATGGCTCCTTGCTTAAACATCGTCATCCGGGCAACTAAGAAATCGTCGTAGATTACCATTGCTTCTGTTTTTGAATTTAAGCTCAAAATTGGAAATTCTAGATTTCAATTCTGGACCTCGATAGGTAGGATGTGGAGTCGAATATCCGGATAATCAAGAGTCAGGTACCCCATGCACCTTTTGAGATCCTAGGTGTTCAATTTATGATTCATTTAATTCTTGAATCATATGCTCTTTGCCATGCTTCGGATCAGATTGCAGGATTTGTGACTACTTCCAAAACCCAAGAAAACTCAAATCTTCGACCAGGAGCATATTGAGTCGAGAGACGGGGTACTTTGAATCAATATGGTGTTCAGCCCCCCTCCTCTACGGAATATCCCCGTAGAATCCTTCGAGTTACAAGCCCATGAAACCAGTTCGAAGTTGATGTATCATGTATAGTTGTGATTAATTTAGACGGCTGCTCCGTGGACGCGACCGATTTGTTGTATTGTCCCTTGTCTAAATTCGAAGAAGAATATGTTCAAGTTCTCGAGGAACGGTGACGCGAGTGCTGAATAAGGAATCGAATAATTTTGCGCAAGCTTTGGTCTGTCAACTGTCTGACAGTATCTTATTTTCAGAGTGTGCGGGAGGTAATTTTCTCGAGTGGAAAAAGCCACGAGCCTATGGAGTTTGTTCCATCTCTGTGTTGTTTTTCAATCGTAAGTGTTTTTTCCTTGCTTGTTTGAGTCCTTTGTGGTTTGAAGTCTTCAAGGAATGAGTTCTATCTCGCAAAATCCCATTTGTTAGATTTTAGGGGTAGACATGGTTGATAGAAAAAGAGAGATTGTTTCTTGTTTTCTTGATATATGAAAACACGTACAAGATGCCCTTTAAATAGGGCGAAGGTAAACAAATTAGGTGAACAACTTATGGAAATTTGATTCTTGATTGCTTGCTTAATCTTCTCCGATCGTTGTGGCCTTGATTGCTATTCTTGATTTCTTCCATTTTCAACATTTGTGGCTTTGATAACTACTCTTGATTTTTTATTTTCAACACTCCCCCTCAAGTTAAGTATCGGGATTACCGATATTTAACTTGACTAAAACATCCGAAAGGCTCTTAGAATCCACTGCTTTGGTGAGAATATCAGCCAGCTGATTTTTCGAGGAGACATACGGAAGAGCAATTGTACCATCCTCAATCTTCTCTTTTATAAAATGTCGATCAACCTCCACATGTTTTGTCCGATCATGTTGGACAGGGTTGTTGGAGATGCTTATAGCAGCCTTGTTGTCACAAAGAAGTCGACAGGTCTTTCCAGAGAACAGGCCAAGTTCTTTCATCAGTTTCCTTAACCATAGGACTTCAGTTAGACCACCTTTAATTCCTCTAAATTCAGCTTCTGCACTGGACAGTGCAACCACCTTTTGCTTCTTACTCCTCCATGAAACAAGATTTCCTCCAACTAAAACAAAGTAGCCAGCAGTGGATCTTCTATCTATCGGATTTCCAGCCTAATCTGCGTCCGTGTATGCTTGAATCTCGAGGTTATCTGATTTTCTGAAGAAGACCCCATAATCAAATGTACCTTTTAGGTATTTTACAATCCTCAGGGCAGCTTCAAGATGTTCAACTTGAGGATGGTGCATGAATTGACTAACAATTCCCACGGCATAAGATATATCGGGGCGAGTGTGCGAGAGGTAGATGAGACGTCCCACAAGTCGTTGATATTGACCTCGATCGACATCATCATCTTTTTCCTTAATTTGAAGCCCATGATTGACCACAATTGGGGTGGTAGCTGGCTTGCAGTCAAGTAGTCCAGTTTCAGCAATGAGATCAAGAGTGTATTTTTTCTGATTAATGAAGATGCCACGTTTTGATCTCAGAACTTCAATCCCTAGGAAGTATTTTAACCTTCCCAGATCTTTCATCTCGAATTCCTTAAACAGACTTGCCTTTAATTTTATCATCTCTTCTGTATCATTCCCTGTCAGAATCATATCATCAACATAAATGATTAGACAAGTTAGTAAATCTCATCTCCGTTTGATAAAAAGTGTATGATCAGAGTTGCTTTGCTGGAAGCCCAATTTCTTCATAACAGCTGTAAACCTTCCAAATCAGGCTCTAGGAGATTGCTTGAGACCGTAAAGAGTCTTCTTGAGCCTACAGACTTCATCCTTTTTAAACTCATGAGAAAAACCCGGAGGAGGTAGCATATACACCTCTTCCTTCAAATCTCCATGCAGGAAAGCGTTTGTGACATCGAACTGGTGGAGAGCCCAATCTTTTGTTGCAGCAATTGATAGAAGGACCCTGACTGTGTTCATCTTGGCTACTGGAGAAAAAGTCTCGTCATAGTCTATTCCATAAGTCTGTGTGTACCCCTTGGCTACCAACCGAGCCTTGTATCGTTCGATGGACCCGTCTGACTTTCTTTTAATAGTGAAGACCCACCTACATCCAATAGGTTTCTTTCCATCAGGAAGTCGGCACTTGTCATATGTGTTGGTTCTGTTCAATGCATCCATTTCTTTCTGAATCACTTCTTTCCAGTGTGGTATACTCAGTGCTTCAACTTCGGAGGGAGGTATCTCCTCCGTGTACAAGGATTTTTCATAAGCTGTGGCCTCTTTTGAAAGATTTACTTTGATAAGAGATCCCATAGGATACTTGCTGCGCCTACTTTCTCTTTCAGGAGAGTATCGTCTGGGAGGTATACCTCTTGTACTTCGAGGGGGAAGTACATATTGTTCCTGCAAAATAGTCACCTCGGGTTCCGGTTCTCTTAATTCAACTTGTGAGAAAGGTAAATCAGAGAGAGAAGAAGATTCAACAGGTGAAATAGGTAAATCAGATAAAGGAGGAGGATTATTACTATTACCAGAGGATACCAAGTTTTCAGGAGATCTTGGGGTTAGCACTTCGAGCTGGTTTTGTTCTGAGTTCTCTGTGGGTTGATCAGAAGGTACCTGTCCTTTTTCAGAATCGTCGGAAGGAACATATAGAAGCCAGCTTAGATGGTCATTACTATTCCAGCTTAGATGGTCATTACTATTCTCCCCCTGAGCACTAGGGTGGCTTCGGAAAAAATACTCTGTCTCAAGGAAGTCGCAGTGTATGGTAGTGATGACCTGTCGGGTTTTTGGGTTGTAGCACCTATACCCCTTTTGATTAGCCCCATAACCTACGAAAACATACTTTTCAGCACAAGGCGCAAATTTGGTGCGCTCGTGTTTCGGGATGTGAACAAAGACAGAACAACCAAAAATTCTGGGTTCAAGTGTAAGAGCGGAAGGAACAGTGACACAGGAGGAAAGGTATTGTAATGGTGTTTGTAATTGGAGAATTTTTGTAGGTAACCTATTGAGAAGATAGACACTCGTAGCTACAGCTTCAGGCCAGAGGGTGGTGGGAACACCAGATTCTAACATCATAGCACGAGTCATCTCTAAAAGGATCCTATTCTTTCTTTCTACAATCCCATTTTGTTCAGGGGTATAGGAGCAAGAAGTTTGGTGTAAAATGCCTTTTTGTTGACAAAAATTGATCATGGAGGTATTAATGAACTCACGTCCGTTATCGGAGCGAAGAATCTGAATTTGTTTTTTGAACTGAGTTTGCACCATAGCATAAAACATAACAAACTTCTCAAAAACCTGAGACTTGGTTTCTAAGAAATAGATCCAGGTCATCCTAGAGCAATCATCAACAAATAGAAGAAAATATTTAAAGCGATTGCCTCCTAAACACGGAGCTGGACCCCACACATCCGAATGAACAAGAGAAAAAATATCATTGACTCTCTTATTTTTTGATGGAAACGAATGTCGGTGACTTTTGGCCATAACACAAGAATCACAAGAAAGTTTAGTGTTTGTAGCTAAATTAGGAAACAGTAACTGTAAATACCCTTTAGAAGGATGTCCTAACCGTCTATGCCACAACCAAATTTCCCTATCAACCGATTTTTGAGTAAGTAAAGCAATACCATTTTGATCAACCTCATCGACACAGTACAGTCCCTGCTTCTCAGTGCCACGCCCAATAATCTTCTTCGTCCTGATATCCTGCAAAAGACAGAAGGACGGGTTCATAATAAGGGTGCAATTTAATTCTCGAGTGATATGGCTGATGGAAAGGAGTTTATGAGAAAGAGAAGGAACAAGAAGGCAGTTAGAAAGGCATAAGGTAGGAGAAATTAGCACCGTTCCTGATCCTACTACGGGTACTAAATCCCCATTGGCTGTTTGGATATGAGTTTTATTAGTTTTGGAGATATTTAAAAAATCATTTTTATCAAATGACATAGTATCTGTGGCTCCGCAATCAAAAATCCATCCCCGAAAAACAGGTTTATGGTCAGATTTAATTTTACTATAATTACACAAGGAAGGGAGATTAGGTGTATTAATAAAACTAGGAGGGGCAGAATTAATAAAACTAGGAGGGGCAGAATTAAGAGAATCGGAAAGCAAGGGACTAAATTGCAAATTATATGTATTAAAGGAATCAGGGTTTGGAATATATCCAAACCCGTTACCTCTCTTCCCCAGCGCAGCCTCACCACCATCGCTGTTCATTACCTCGCCGTTGCCGCCGTTTCCCGTCGCGGCAGCGGCCGTCGCTCCGGCAGATCCACTCAACCTTCTACAGCAGCCCGTCATCGTGCAGCCTTGACTGCTGCTATTCCCCCAGCGACCGGTTGCTGCATCGCACCCACCATTTGTGCGCCTGGCCGCTGTGAACCCTCCAGCCACGCGGCCGGTCGCTGCGCCGCCAAGCCCTGCACCGCCGGACCTTGCGACCGTGGCTTCGACGCGTCCAGCTGCAGCGCTGCTGTGGCTCCAGTGGCCGGCTGCTGCACCGCCAAAGCCACCATCTGCTGCACCTTCTTCCCTATCACGCTCCATGGGCTTGCCGGAGATTATGCCGACCGCCATTTTCTTCTTTCCAGCGGTCTTCCAGCTGTCGTCCCACCACTCTGGATAGCCGACAATTTGAAAGCACTGATCTTTGGTATGTTTTCTCATCCCACAATGCGAGCAGATGAGTTTGAATTTGGATTTGTCTGTTTTAGTTTTGTGGAGAGGTCGCCGGTGCTGTTCGTCGCGGGTGGTGGAGGCGAACGGCTGCATTATCTGCAACTTGTTTTTTTTTTTTTTTGGTTTTGGGTTTGCAGAGACAGGGTATTAAACCTGCTCTGATACCATGTTAGATTTTAGGGGTAGACATGGTTGATAGAAAAAGAGAGATTGTTTCTTGTTTTCTTGATATATGAAAACACGTACAAGATGCCCTTTAAATAGGGCGAAGGTAAACAAATTAGGTGAACAACTTATGGAAATTTGATTCTTGATTGCTTGCTTAATCTTCTCCGATCGTTGTGGCCTTGATTGCTATTCTTGATTTCTTCCATTTTCAACATTTGTGGCTTTGATAACTACTCTTGATTTTTTATTTTCAACACCATTCTTGGGCTCTTGGAATCTGTCTTTTCTCAAGAGATCGAACACTTCTTCGTTCAGCCTCTTCTTTGAAGTCGGCTTAACTTGAATTGTTGCAGCCCGAAGAAGTAACAAAATCTAGGTATTGCGAAAGTGAGCGGTATACCCATGGCTCGAACGACCCATTCTCTGAATGAGGTTGGATATTGCGAGTTTTAATATATATATATATTCCATGATTCGAATTTATCCGGAATAACCGATTGGAACTCCCTGATAAAGCTCTTTGTGAATCGGGCCTGCATTTTCATATAGACATTCTGCTATTTCCTCAGGCCAATCCCCAATCAATTTGTTTGCCTATGAAATATTTTCCACTACTTGTCCGAGAAGGAGAAGCTAGAGAATATCTTCATTTAACAGATTGGTTCGAATATCTGGTAGATTTGTTCGAAGCATTAGTTCGACCGTGTTGGGAACGGTCCCAGCTTCAGCTTCGGTTTAATTTAGAGAAGCAGGGCATAATTGTTTGCTGACAACAGCTTTCCTCCCCGGAAGCTTTTTCCTTCGGTTTAAAATAATTGCTGGCGGAAGTGGCTACAAAAGAGAGAGTGATTTCGCTGGCTCCAATTCCAAACCACAAATTTTGCCATTTTCGAGAGTTATGGTAGAACACAACCGTCTCGGAGAAATCCTCGAACCGAGATGGGGGACTCGATGTCTGCACGATTCTCCTTGCATTTTACTAATTTATAACCTTTAAAATAAGGTTATCCAGTAGCTTTGCTTCATGGGTGACTGAAATAGAATTCAAAACAATCCCAGAAGAACTTCATAAATTTTTTATAAGGATCCTGAGTTACCCTGATCTGCATCACGTTTGATCAACGATGACGGGGTGATATGCGCAGGCATGAGGAGAGAGGCTTTCAAATTAAATTCGTCAATTGAATTTCACCCAAAGAATGGAGATGCCGTGATTGATTTGAATTTCTCCAACTAGTGTAATTGACTTGGTTGCTTTCGTCCATTCATCATATGGCAGCGACGATTGGAGGAAGACTCTTCTTTTATTAAATCAGACGAATACTCCTTTCCCTTATATTTGGTCGACGGAATGTATTGTTTTTTAGATTTTTCCTTCTTCCCACAGACGGCGCCAATTGTTAATGGGTGAAAAATATCGAAAGAAATAGAAAGAAGGAAAATCATAGAATAAACATTTGAGGTGTGCTTCATTGTATTAAATGATGTTTTTAATACAATTTGATTGATATTGAATGTTGTAGAATCCCCTCCCTCTTTAATGAGAGGGGTTATTTATAATAAATGAAAAAGACTAGTGTCCCTTCATGAAAAGAGATATCCATTGGTGAATGGCTTCCTTCAAAAGTCGTGTCCCTTGAGCTGAGACACCTCTTCGAACTGTGATATATCTCTTCAAACAAGTGTCTTTCGGTCAACATGAAGAGATTGGTTCGTCCAAGGCAGTACCTCGAACAGATAGCTCCTCGAACTAACATAGTTCGAATGACAGCTCTTCGGTCAGAAGTAGTTCGACCAGAAGTAATTCGGCCAGAAGCAGTTCGGCCAGAAGCAGTTCGGCTCATAACCAGTTCAGTCCAGAAGTAGCTCGGACTGGGAAGAGCTCGGTCAACCTGGAGCTCGAACTCGAACTTTGCGTATGGTTGAACAGCTTGCCTTAGAATATTTATTTTGTATTTTTGTACTTCTTCTTTGGGCTTTCTTTTTTTATGGACTCCAAAATGGGCTTGCTCATTTTTGGGTCATAACAGCCATTATAGACCATTTTTTTTGTAGTGTCCTTATTTTTGAAGTAGAATTGTTGAATTGGATAAACCGAACTTTAGTATGATGAGATTAAATTCCAGAGAACATGAAGATTAGGAAAATGAATAGGCCCGACAGGGGCTTAGGCATGCTACCCCAACCTTTTTAATAAAAAATTAGGTCAAGACTACTCTAAAAAGTGTTTTAATTAAATAGATTGAGGCCAAGCTTCAAAATAAATCTACAAGCCAAATTAGCCACTCCATTTAAAAAATAATGTATTATATAATCTTGTAAAAATATATTTGTTGCTTAAAATGACACTGTATTTATAATTAAAAATTAACATAAATGTTAAATATGTTCAAATGCTTCACTAAAAACCTAAATAATAGATCAGATTTAAGCCTCTTTAATATATAGAAGCCTCAAAAGTCAAATCTAAGAAGCAAAAGTTTATTCCGGTCCGGCTTACTCCCACCTCTAATTATGAATGATGAATCTTAACGCATCATACATTTTGACACAAGTTTATGTACAAAAGGCAAGAATATTAAACAAACATCAGAATAAGAAAGACAGAGATATTGATGCATATCAATAAACTCTACATTATCCAAACACTATTACACTAGTCTACCATCAAGAATGTACCTCAATCTCACCAGTCATCACAAGACAGACCGGCTGGTGTAGTCCGGCGACAGATACATCAAAAGTTACTCTAGTTGTAGAACTTAGTGTCAAGAACTTGTTTTCAACACATGGCGCATACTCCTACATTACAAAAACACATCAAATCTCATGATGAGACGAACAGAAGGAATTGCATGCTATACCTTTACTGTAAGCACATGTATGGCAATTATTAGAGTATAAGTATAACCTGGCTCTGATACCAGAAAATTTTGGAGTAAAAACGGAGATATTCTCATTAACTACTTAAAATATTGCGATTACATTGTATTATATACATGCATACGTAACAACTTTGCATGCATGCACTCTAACTAACTTTTGTTTTCTGTTTCTAGTTTGTTACAATCTATTGCTCTTCTCTCGCGATCTACACATTCTACACAATTCTAGAGTCTCTCTTTAATTTGTATCTTCTAGAAGCAGCAGCTATCAAGAGCCAGGTTATACTTATACTCTAATACATGCCCATCCTGATGAACTGCAAGTGCTGCTTGTATGTGATGATACACTTTGATTATTAATGAGGCTACCATCTGCACAGCAACCGATTTCATGTCACTCAATTACACATTAAAATAGATTATCAAATCATATAAAATGAACAAACATCTTTCTTCAAGGTGACAAATTAACAATTTGAAATCAAACAAGCAGATATATGCAATATAGAGAGTTGATCAGTCATGAAGCCATTGTTATTAGTAGTTCAGTGTCCCAAAATCGATCAACAATCCAATATCCAATTGCATTCCAACAGAGTTCACCTTCTCATCAAAGCTGGTCCTTGAGTTTCAGACACTTAAATTGAACAAACAAGCACTATGATTTGTACAACAGCAACAGATTTGAATTCCAAGCAAGAAACACCCAATTGCAAATCCTATGGTGGCATAATACAAGCCAACCAAAGAGACACAGAAGAAGAGAAATTCAATATCTCCACAAGATATCTCACAAAGCACAGTAGCAGTTAAGCAAAGGAAACAAGGATGGAACACATACAAATATTCAAAAAACCAATTATAAATGTAATATAAACAGAAATAATAGGAGCAGTTCAGGTTTAGTTTCATTGCACGTATCATTTCATTTTCACAATATATGTGATACAATCCTCGTATAAGTCTTATACACTACTTCGAGCCAGTGCAAGCTCCCAAGACTTGTAAAGAGAGAATAAAAGCAAGAATAGGACAGAAATAGTTCAAGATGAGAAAAAGTGAGATTCTTATTTCTTAATGTTAACTACAAGCCCACACATTTTCATAAGCAACTAGAATTAAGCTACACAAATACTAAGACAATTCCTAGATTATGAAAAAACATTTTGATCCCATAAATTATAATTCGTTCATTATGGAAAAATATTTTGATCCCATAAAGCAACAATCACGCCACAATGCCATGACCACCAGCAGTGCACTATTTATGCTCCGCAACACATTTTGTTTTGTTTTTTTTTTTATCATTTTATTATTTGATCTAATTCATATTCTTTCTTTTTCTTTTCTTTATATTCTAATTTCTTCCTTTCTATGTTCAGCAAATTTATATTAATACAATATAATTTAAAACTCAACTAAAATACACGTATTTATGTTGTATTTAATTTTTTTTCTTTATATTTTTTAGGATTAATTGAAAGATTTATATTAATATAATTAAAGTCTATCTTCATTAAAATATGCAAATTAATACAAACATCATACTAATTTAAACATAAATCAATATATATATTAAACTTATAATAACAACTACACAAAATACAATAACAATAAAACAATTCAATACAAATCCAGATCAGAGTCCTACCATATTAATAATCTCCTAAACCACTTCGAGGTCCAAATCCTCCCAAATTTTGAAAATACCTTCCGAAGGCAAAATTATCATTTGGTGGGGTTGGTTGATTGAATTGTTTATATCTTTTCGCCAAGATTCTAGCTTGTTCTTTTTCAAACACATGCGTTTAGTAGAATAAGAAATCGGCTCTGTATCCATCATTAAGATTTTGTATTCAACTTCTTTCTGAGCAAATCATTCATCCTTCTATACTGCTCGGCCATGAGTTGTCTTGAAGCAGCAGCCATTTTTTGAGCTTCAATTTCTTCTCTTTGAACGTGTCTGTCTTCCTCTCTAATCTCAATTAAACTTTCAAAAAATATCAGCATCTTTTTATGTGATTCCTTTAATAAGCTTACCAGAGCAGATATGTCATCACCATTTTTTCTTTTCAGTTTAGATTTTTTCGCACATAATGTGCGTTGAGATCCATACCCACTACCATTGTCATCACTGGAACTGATAAAAAAATGAGGGTACTACATTAGGTAACATGGGAGACTTTGACACAGGTACCATGGGAGATTCTGGCACAGGTAACGTGGGAGATTTCGACACCGGTAACATGGGAGCTTCTAGCATAGGTAAGACGGGAGATTCTAGGACCGGAGTTTTGTTGAGGATATAGCAGCAATTGTTGATGATTTACGTACGCATGAAGGTGGATGAAGAAGCAAGCAGCGAGAGAGTTTTATTCAGTTTTATTTCGTCTGTTTTCCATTTGTGAATAAAGCGTAGAACGCTTTTATTATTGTACCCCTTTTTAATCTGTTAGGATTCACGTGCTGCTCATGTGCGATGCACGGATTCTTCATTCTCCTTTAATAAACCTATCTCTGTATCTTCATCTGAGCTAAGAAATATAACAGTTTGTTCTTCCATTTATCCTGCTCTTTGATTATACTTCCATCATGGTATCAGAGCCAAGTTTCAATCCTGACCATGTCTCATCGGTTTTATGGGAAAGAAGAAGAAGCATCAAAATCAGTCATGGCGGAGCATGCTGTTCGATGAACAAGGTGGTGAGTCTTCAACCTTTGACGATCAGTTTTCCGACGACAACCCTTTCTCTACACTTGGAGGTGACGATCGTGAACACACTGATCGTGAGTCTATGGCTGGTAATCCTCCGACACCAAATTCACAGGATGTACTTGCTATTCATCCCAATGAGACCACATCCATACAATTGGTTCCGATATTACTCACGGGTAATAATTTCTTTACCTGGAGTCGGTGGATTAAAAGGGCTTTGAGTGGTAGGAACAAACTAAGTTTTATAGACGGGTCTTTTCCTGAACCACCGCGTAATTCTTCTATCTATAATGCTTGGATTAAGGCAGACTATATGGTCTATACCTGGATATTGAATTCAGTTTCTAAAGAGTTGGCTCCTAGTTTTCAATACATTGATAATGCTGCTAGGCTATGGGTTGAACTAGAATCCCGATTTGATCGGTGTAGCGGTCCTAAACTGTATCAGCTAGAGCGTGAGTTGGGTAATTGTGTTCAGGGATCAGAGACTGTCATTAACTATTTCAATGTTCTTAACTCACTTTGGGACGAGATCAATTTACTTACAGCACAATTTGAGTATACATGTACTTGTGGTGCTTTGAGTAAGATCGAAGATAAAAAGAAGACCATGAAATTTCTATTAGGACTTAATGACTCCTTTGATGCGGATAGGAGTCAAATTTTGTTGTTGGATAGTAGCATTAGCAAAGCATACTCTATGATACTACAGGATGAGGACCGTAAACATGTTGCTTCACAACATGTCGTGCCCTCAGACATGGCCATGTATACTTCAAGTCGTTTGCCTCAAGGTGGTAATAAATTAAGAAAACCGGTTGGACCAATCAAGCCTTGGTTGAGCAAGGAAGAAAGAAGGAAGCTAAAGTGTAGTCACTGTGGAGGGAATGGACATGAAGCCAAAGAATGCTTCAAATTATATGGGTACCCTGATTGGTTTAAAGGTTCTAGACAAAGGCAGGAACCAAGGCATGCATTTAATGTCACTCAAAATGAAGCAGGATTGTCCACAGAGCAGGGCTTGGATATGGAGAAGTTTATTGAAGACAAAATCAATAAATGCCTCCAGAAACTCAAGGTAGAAGATGAGAAAGTTAATATGCTTGCTCAAGAAGATGTTGCTGAGGATCCATTTAGCAACTATGACAGTCACTACATCTTTGGAGTTTCAGAAATGGTGAGCAAAAGACAATGGATCATTGACTCGGGTGCTAGTGTTCATCTCTGTTGTAATGCCAAGATCATGCATGACATTGTGTCTTTGGATGTTCCTCAACGGGTTCATTTGCCCGATGGAAGTATTACCTCAATTTATTCAGCAGGGAAGGTCACATTATCATCTAATTTGTGTCTTGATAAAGTTCTCTTGGCACCCTCCTTTACACATAATCTTATCTCGGTTGCTCAATTAATATCTGATTTGAAGGTTAGGTGTATTTTTAATGATACACATTGTTTGATCCAAAGGAAGGGAACAGACCATATTGTGGGAATGGGAAAAGTACAGGGGAAGATATATGTAATGTCACAACAGCTCTCACTACCTATTAATGTGCTCACTCATAGCAAGAAATTATCACTGCTTGATTGGCATATCCTACTGGGCCACGCCTCTCTGACTACTATGCAGCATATACCTGAAATTCGACATCTATGCCACACAGATAATTGTGATCCAGTCATTGCTTGTGAGGTTTGTCACCATGCTAAGCAAAGCAGAGAAGCTTTTCCTTCTCAAGGACATAAATCAGACACGAAGTTTGAACTTGTTCACATGGATTTATGGGGTCCCTACAAGGTTAATTCCATTACTAACACAGCATACATGCTTACAATTGTTGAAGACCATAGTCGTTGCACTTGGATATTTTTGTTGCACTCCAAGCATCAAGTGGCTGGAATAGTGAGTGGGTTTCTGAAAATGGTTGACACTCAATTTGGTGTGAAGATTAAGAAGGTCAGAAGTGATAATAGCTCAGAATTTGTCAACAAAATGATGATGGATTTATTCAATGAGCATGGCATTCTACATCAAACTACCTGCACCTACACCCCACAACAAAATGGGGTGGTTGAGAGGAAACATAGGTCTCTTTTGCAAACTGCTCGAGCCCTCATGTTTCAAAGTAAGTTACCTCATAAGCTTTGGCCATACTCCTTATTACATGCTACTTGGATACTTAATCGATTACCAGCTGCACATTTAAATTGGAGAAGTCCATATGAAGTATTATTTGACAAGGAAATCTCTCATGCTGACTTCATTCCATTTGGATGTCTTTGTTATGCAGCAAACTGTAGGGTTTTTTCGTGAACCGAATCACCAAAACCAAACTGAACCGGATCGATTTATGGTTATTGCACATAATTAAAATTCTCAAAACCCTAGCATGCTCCTATGAATTTAATACAAAGATTTGTGGATTTAGGGTTTACCGTAACTCCGTCGAGTCTGAACCGATCTTTCGCGTTTGAGTTCCAAATCCAATTCAACCACGCGACTCGAATTAAGTTGCGGAAGTAGAAATTAGAGATCTAATTTCTAAGAATAAATTCGAAAAACAAATAGAGAAGAGAAGAAAAATATGTTCTCCAGTTTAGGGCTGTGTCCCAATGCTGTTCAGATCTACTACTGGTGAGGACTCCGTAGATCTGTATTCTGAGCAGGACCAGAATCGAAATTCTCCTCCCTCTTCTCCCAAAATTGGCGCCTCCCTCTCTCTCTAGGTTTAGTGTGTTTCAACTGTGTTACAACTTATGAGAGAGAGCTGTCTATTTATAGACCTAGGGTTGGAAACCCTAATGGGCCATTTTGGGCTCAATTCAGCATATTTAATTGGGTCAGTCCTGGGACCTAATGCAAATAATAAAGTGGGCCTATAAATTAATTAATTCTCATGTCCACAACCCAGGACACAATTAATTAATTAATATTAATTCTTTTTCACCACAAAATTAATACTGACCTACCCCTTTATTACCATGTTATGAGAACGAGCTGCATTAATTGAGAATCCCCATATTTAAGGTTACCGGACATCCATTAATTAATCGGAGTCTCTGACAAGCTCTAACTACAATTAATTAATATCTTATAATTCCTGAGTAGTACCACTCAAACCTTATCACTCGTGCCTGAACTTAATCAGCCTGCAGGACTTTGGCACGATGAATGTTATTGAGCTCCTCAGGGATTGTCCCCATCCTATTACTCGGATATGGTTACCTAAACCCAGTCTCAGACGGTACTACACGAACTACTGTTACCCAAGATGCGGATATATGAGCACGTTACTTAGGCTCTCCACCATGGCAAGTCAAAGCAACAGTCAACCCGTGCAAACCCCTGAACCTTCGTTAGGGTTTGGACTCAATCAATATAACGAGATCTTGCATTCGCTGATGTCATACAGACGAATACATCTCACTGCGGTCCATCAATACGCCACCTCTGCGTACCAGCATGTCAAGTAACCAAGACAGACTACTTATTCCGACAATGCCGCAGCCATCCGGACAGACGTATCCTCATACGTTGTCTCGGCTGTGATCAGGTTTATGTCTCACTAGGTCAAGTGATCATACTGTCTTCTGCGATCTACAACACGCCGTATGATCGTCCCTATTGGTGAGACAAGAGGATACCATTGTTCATACATGTAAGATTGTTAACAGATAGGAGAAATAAACCGTTGTATACTCATTGTAATAAATGCTTTCAATATACAAAACCCATCACAAACATCACACCACATAAGCAGAAATTTGATAGTCGAAGTGTGACTTGTGTGTTTCTCGGCTCTGCTACAGGTAAGAGGGGTTATACCCTCTATGATTTGCACAATGAATGCATCATCTACAGTAGAGATGTACAATTTCATTCAACAAAATTTTCCTTTCCTTCATGATCCTTCTCCAGCCATTTCTTTACCACCTACCTCCACACCTGCTGTATATGTATCTCCTCCCATCACAGATATAGTCTCCACTCTAGAGCAATCACACTCACCTCCCACACCTCAGCCCACTCCTAATTCACATCACTCAACTGAAAATTTTCCTACCACGGCAACTACATCATCTTCTAATCAGCCCACTCCTCCTGATCCTCATTCTATTCAGCCATCTGACCCTATTCCCACCTCTCCTGCAGATTGCATTGCTCTGAATAGAGAAAGAAGAGCTATCAAGCCACCATCTTGGACAAAGGACTTTGTTGCTCCTTGTTTGGACCAGCTCACTCTCGCAACATCTCATGAGGTATCCTCCCTCACCCCCATTACTTTTCTCTATGTTGTTTCATCTTCCTTCACTCCATCTTTTGTGGGATTCTTGGTTCATGTTTCTGATATCAAAGAACCACAAACTTATGCTGAAGCAAGTTAATATATAGAATGGGTTGAGGCTATGAATAATGAGCTTGCTGCTCTTAAGTCCAATGGGACTTGGATTCTTACTAATCTTCCTCAAGGGAAGAATGTTATAGATTCTAAATGGGTTTACAAGGTTAAATTGAGGGCTGATGGGTCTGTAGAAAGATTTAAGGCCCGATTGGTTGCTAAAAGGTTCAAGCAACAATACGGTTTAGACTATGAAGAAGTTTTTTCACCGGTTGCTAAACATTTTACAGTTCGGCTTTTGCTTACCATTGTTGTTTCACAAGGGTGGTTTATACACCAAATTGATGTGAATAATGCTTTCCTACATGGTTTCTTAACTGAAGACATCTACATGTTTCCACCACAGGGGTATCATGAAGCAGCTAATGGGCAGGTCTGTAAGCTGGTACGAAGTTTGTATGGCCTGAAACAGGCATCTCATGAATGGAATGCCGAGTTCACAAGGTCCTTACTGAAGTTTGGTTTGACACAATCTCCACATGATCCTTGCTTGTTTGTTAATATGTCTTCCTCGACTAAGCTTGCTATTCTCATATATGTTGATGATGTTTTGATTGTTGGGTCTGATTTGGATATGCTCACTGCTCTAAAGGAATATTTACACTCTCATTTCACCATTAAAGATCTTGGTGAAGCTCACTATTTCCTTGGCATGGAATTAGCTCGCGGGGATACGGGTTTGTATGTTTGCCAAAGGAAATACATCTTGGATATTCTAGAGCAAGCGGGAATGCTGGGATGTCGTTCTACTTCAACTCCTTTCCCAACAGGGGTTGATCTAGCTTCTGTGGATTCTCCTTCTTTTCTGGATGCTGAAAGATACCGTAAACTAGTTGGTCAGCTGCTTTACCTCGGCATGATGAGGCCTGACCTTGCCTTTGCAACACAGCAACTGAGTCAATATGTTGGAGAACCTCGCCAAGTACATTGGGAATGTGCCATGCATGTCTTGCAGTATCTGAAATCTAACCCTTCTCTTGGTTTATTTCTTCCAGCTCATAATCCTCTTACATTGGTTAGCTATTCGGATGCCGATTGGGGTACTTGCAAAGTATCTCGTAAATCGCTCACTGGGTTTTGTATTTTCCTTGGATGCTCACTTATTTCTTGGCGTTGTAAGAAGCAATCTACAATTTCTTTGTCCAGTGCAGAAGCCGAGTACAGAGCTCTGAGTTCTACAGCCAAGGAGCTACAATGGTTATCATTCATGCTGCAAGATCTTCACATACCGTATCAGTTGCCCTTCCCTCTCTACTGTGATAATTCAGCTGCCTTACAAATCACGAGAAATCATGTCTTTCACAAGCGAACCAAGCACATTGAACTTGATTGTCATCATGTTCGTGAGCTCTATCGATCAAGATTTCTCTTACAAACACACATTCGGAGTGAGCTTCAACTTGCGGATTTCTACACCAAACAGCTCTCGGGTCCGCGATTTCGTCGTCTTCTGTGCAAGATGGGTGTGGTGGACTTACACCGCCTCCATCTTGAGGGGGGTGTTGATGATATATCAGCAATTGTTGATGATTTACGTACGCATGAAGGTGGGTGAAGAAGCAAGCAGCGAGAGAGTTTTATTTCGTATGTTTTCCATTTGTGAATAAAGCGTATAATGCTTTTATTATTGTACCCGTTTTTAATCTGTTAGGATTCACGTGCTGCTCATGTGCGATGCACGGATCCTTCGTTCTCCTTTTATAAACCTATCTCTGTATCTTCATCTGAGCTAAGAAATATAACAGTCTGTTCTTCCATTTATCCTGCTCTTTGATTATACTTCCATCAAGTTTCTGATCGGCTGATTGAGATGAAAATGCCATGACTCGCGATCTATGCAATTTACCACCAAACTTCTCAAAATCTTTCAAAATATCCCACACATGCTCAAATTTAAATCCTTTTGAAAATTAAGGATCTATTATCATTATCGGTTTTGCACGATTTATATGCATAACGAATGAAAGTCTTAAAATCAATCACCTACATGGAAAATATATAACAATAACTAACAATATCATATTCAGATGCATCAATAGGTTTATCATACTTCACTAGTTGAATGCATCCCTTGAATTTCGAAGTAGCAGTGTAGCACTAAGGATGACCTGCATGCGACTCTCAATTGATCTACTGCTTCTATTCGGCATAGAAGAATTTGGTTTTCCATCATTGTAAGCCTTTGAAACGCAATTCCAAAATTGATCTTTTTTTCATTACCATTTTATGGATGTTGCGATATTTTGATATACACATGATAAAGATATTTATCTTCATCTGTGGTGTAATTTGGATTTCTAGAGCTAGCCATATCTAAAATTGAACAGAGAAGAAAAAAGTTATGGTAAGATCTAAGAAAGAAAGCATTAAGATTTTTAAAGTTGCAAGATTGCCTATGTGTATGACTGAACTTATCAATGCATCAAATTGATAAGAAAAAGATCAAATAATGCAAATTTAAAGAGATTTATAACTCATGAGTCATGACCGAGAGCCGATTTTCAAGTTTTTTGATGAAATAAGAATCTAACAGTGCATATGTAAAAAGAATAGTACTCAATGGTTAGTTGACCACAATTTTGGGCATTCACTTGATCTTGTTTGGTCTGGGTGCTTTTTCTTCTAGTGATCAACAATCTTTATTTTAGGGGAATATTTCATACTTTGGCTCCGAGAAAGGAAGAGGTAAGAAAAATCACCAATTTGACTCTTCGTCAGAGTATTTCTTTTTTACGAGGATTGATGAATCAAATTATATTTTTATTCCAATTTTTGCCTCTAAATCAAGCTTTTCCTGGTTCAGGGCCAATTTTTTACATTGTTGAGATAAGTTAAAAGGTCGAACGGTGCAGAATTGACGAGAACTGCAGTCAGCAGTCAAGATTAATTCTGACCATTAATCTTGAAAATTTTGAACGAGATAAAAGTCAACGTAGATCTAAAGAAAATCATAGTCAATGAATGGTTAAAATAAGTTTTTCATATTCCCCCTATGAGATTTCACTGATTATTTAAGGCTCCGTGTACATAATCATGCACCACAACTGTCGTTTCTAATCGTAAACGTTTCAAAGAAAATGAACCCAAATTATCTTGGCCCTCTCAAATAATTCAACAAGTTTGCGCCAACAATCTTATCGCAAGAGAATTCTTTAGCAACCAAAATATTACAAACGCTTACGGAGAGGCTCAATTCCTTCGTCGTTGAATAATCGATCATAAATGAGAAGTTTCACTCGTAATAAAGAAATGTTCTTAGACATTTTAATAACTTGAGATTTTTTTTTCTATTGTTGATGCTTCAAGAAACTACAATGATTACTATGAACAACAAAGTGATGCATTCGAGAGATTGGCTTATCTATCTAGCCTTCAAGAAATTACGGTTGTATTTGGGTGTTGCTGATAGAATCGGAAAATGGAGATACGATATTATTGATTGAAAATGGAATACAAGATAGAAGATAGTTGGGTATAATGCTCCCCATCCCTAATCAGCTAAGCTGATCCTTTGCTAAACTCTAACTCTTCGATAGATCCTGCTAACTCCCCTCCCCTCTATTTTTAACTGACTCCTATTCTAACAGAATAATATTCCCATTCTAGAACCTTCTGCTGACTCTAACTGACTATTTGTGGGATGAGCTTTCAAATCTAAAACAATAATTTATAATGAAGTATTTGTGTTAAATAAGATGATTGTTTTATATGTAATTCATTAATAGTTTTACAAAATAATTTATTTAAATTTAAATAATAATTATCCTTAATTTAATTAGATATTTTAAAATATTAACATAA
>JAPKLW010002817.1:0-19009 GCA_026898455.1 Plectranthus barbatus | reverse complement strand
ATATATATATATATAGGGAGCGGATCCAGTGAGAAAAACTTTAACGTGAGAAAATAAGAAAGATGTTTGATTGCATTCACGACATTGCTTGATTGTATTCAAGTCATTGCTTGATTACAATGTTGCTTGATTGTGATTTAGTTGTTGCTTGATTACGTTTTAATTGTTGCTTGATTAAATATTAACCATTGATTTTTTAGATCTGATGGACATCATTCATTCTTCTTTTTTCTCACAGGTGATTTTTTTTAATTTATATATTTCAAAAAATTATAAAAAAGGAATAATTTTAAATAGCAAAAGTTATAAAACACATTCAAAAGTTATGAAACCCAAACAAATTAATTATGTGGAACTCTTTCTGGACAACCACGTTTTGTGTGACTTGTAGATCCACATATATTGCATTTCTTTAGAGCTCGTCGTCTACTAGTCGATGTTTGTCCCGCCTCTGCTCCTGAAGGACGACGACTATTTCTTGGTCGGTTGGCTTGACGATTCACAATCGGCGGCAAAGCAACACAAGCTTGTGCTTCTGGTGATACAACCCACTCATCTTTGGGAGGCAACGGGTGTACGACCCCTCCATATATTTCTTGCTAATTGGATGTCTTGTAGTATGACCAAACATAGTCATATACACTCGTACCCTTGAAGCTGTATCAACATCAATAATAAAGGTTATTATTAAAAATTAAAGAATGATGTGTGGATATATTTACTAACCGAATTGCAGCAATAACATGCGAGCATGGAATGAGATCCAACTAAAATTCACGACAGCCGCACAAGTTATTTTGGAGATCAACCTTCCACGTTGTTTCTGTATTGCTGACTTTGAATTGTTCATCATTAATTGCCACAAAAGAGAATTTGTACGAGAGCTCCGCCAATGGAGTCATTTTGGCCACGCATTCCTCAGTCAACTCTTCGTCTCTTGCAAATGCCTTAGCTTGCCTTTCGTCAAACTATTTTTCGACAATGTGCCTATATAGCTCAACAATAGAACAGATCGGCAGACGTCTAGCATCTAACAGTCGGAAGTTGAATATTTCGGTTGCATTCGATGTCATGAAGCTATATCGGCGAACTGGGCATTTTGACCTTGCCCACTTTTCCGGTCCCAGCGTCATGAGTTTGTTGTAAGCTGCCGGGAAATATTGTGCAATCTGATCAATTGCCTTCTGATAGATTATAGGACGGTAAGCATAGGCTGCCTTATGATATAACTTCACAATTGGAGCACTAAAGGTTGTCAACTTGTTCTGGATATGGTAACAACATAAAGCGTGTGTTGCCTCTGGATAAACCAAACTTATTGCGTTTGTTATGTTGATGTGTTGGAGTGAACCAATCAGCAATTGCTCATTAGAATGGAAAGCCATCCGGATCCGGGACATAAACCATGTCCAGCTCTCATCATTCTCGATCGGTACAAATCTAATTGTCAGAGGGAATATCTGCTCGTTGCCGTCTTTGGTTACAACAACCAATAGCACACATTTATTTCTGCCCTTGAGGTGTGTGGCATCAATGACAATCACTTGTTGTAATAAAGTTGAGAATGTTGCACACGACACACCCAAGAAAACAAAGAACTGTCGTAGTCGTCCATCTTCACCGATATTAAGGTCGGTAATGGTGCCCGAATTTTGCTATTGGAGAACATAAAAATATTTCGAAAGCAAGTTGAAAGAATCCTCTAAGCCACCATATATCATAGCTATGGCTCCATTTCGAGCTCGTAGCGCATTGCTGTAGCTAACCTTAATTCCGAAATTCTGTCGAAGCTCCGCCATTATATCTCGCTGGTGGTTCGCGTGCAGTTTGGGTGGTGGTTCAAACCGACGTGAACAGTTTATTTGATATCCAACCGCTTTGTGTGTTTCACGCCCAATTTTTAGGTTAAATGAATTAGATGTGAAAAGGGATGGAAGTAAACATAACGCGAATTCCATCCGGATCGTCCGATTTCCAGCTGAATCATTCTACTTCCAGCCCAATTTCAGTATAGATTTTAACAATTAAATGTGTATTTAATACTCCCTCTGTCCCGTTGAAGTAGTCCCACTTCCCATTTTTGTTTGTCCCATAAATTAGTCCCACTTTCCTAAAATGGCAAACTTTTCCACACTCACCAATAAAATATTAATTCCACTACACTCACAACTCTTAATCTCCGTGCCGAAAAGAAAAGGGACTACTTATAAAGGACGGAGGGAGTATATTTTTAATCTGACTTCCATCTAAATGTAATCCACTTCCATCTCAATTTAATTGACTTTCATCTGGATTGTTCCATTTCCAGCCCAATTTCAATGAAAATTTATTTAATTAAATTGGAATTTAATATATTTTTAATCCGACTTCCATCCGGATTTACTCGACTTCCATCTCAATTTTAATTGTATTCCAGCTGCATTGTTCCACTTCCAGCCCGATTTCAATAAAAATTTATTTAATTAAATCTGGATTTAATGAATTCTAAATTCAACTCCCATCCGAATTTTAATCGACTTCCAGCTGGTTGACACATTTCTAGCCGAATTTCATTTTCAACTCCAGCCAGATTATTATATTTATTAAATATATTTTTTTCCGATTCCATCCGGATTTTAATCAGTCCAATTATTTATTAAATATATTTTTTCCGATTTTGACGAACCTGATTTAATATATTTAAAACCCTACTTCCAGTCGGATTTATTCGAGTTCCAACTGGATGCGCATTTCCAGCCGAATTTAAAATATTGAACAATAAATATTATATTTAATTATTTGCACTAATTTGAAAATAAATAAAAAAATGAGTTGTCTCAACAAAAATTATAAACAATGAAACCGTTACACATTTCACACAAATTAAGAGAAGTGATGTTGTGATTAAGACATTTTAACCTAAAATTTTTTACTTTTGCTATTTTGTGGAGTTTTTCATAAGACTTGCTATACATTGGTTTTGCTTTTTAATTATTGCTATTTCAGATTTCCCCTAAAAAAAAACATCTCAGTTGATTTATATTATTAAAGAAAAAATCTTAAAATTATTAACTTTATAGAAATTTTTAAAATTTTTGATAGCTAGACTTTGGCTCGAAAAAATTTGCCATGAATATTTGATAAAAAAAATCTGAAACTCGACTTAATAGTAAACAAATTCATGAATTAAGATTTAGTAAATTTATTCGAATGAAATTTTATAAAATTGAGATTTGAGAAGGTTAGTTTGGTTAATTTAAGCAAGAGAGAAAAATGAGTTAATAAACTGATGTGGCGCAATGCCATTGGTTACACCACCTAAACAAAATCCTAGTCAGCATTTTGTCTCACGTAGTCCTCAAAAAGTCTCCGCTTCCCTCAAACAGAAGCAGACCTCAAATCCTCCGCCGTTCGCCGTCGCAATGGCGATCTCTCCGACCCCAGTCATCGCTGCCGCCTCTCTCCTCCTCATCCTCCTCATCACCCCTTCCACATCCCTCTCTTCCGACAGCATCATATCCGAGCTTTCCGCCCTCCAATCCCAGTCACCCACCGGTGTCATCCACCTCTCTGACGCCCTCCTCCGCCGCATCATCTCCCTCCCCACCCCCCGCCCCTTCCATGCCCTAATATTCTTCGATGCGCAGCAGCTTCACTCCAAATCCGAGCTCGCTCTCCCAACTCTCAAGTCCGAATTCTCCCTCGTCTCCGCCTCTTTCCAATCCAATAACCCTAATCAGAAATCGCAACTCTTTTTCTTAGACATCGAGTTTCAAGAATCTCAGGCCTCTTTTGCCCTCTTCGGCGTCAATTCTCTCCCCCACATCCGCCTTATTCCGCCGACTGCCTCCGATCTCAAGGCGGATTCCATCCAAATGGACGCCTCCGATTACTCGAGGATGGCTGATTCCATGGCTGAGTTCATTGAATCCAGAACTAAGCTCTCCGTGGGACCGATTAATCGACCCCCGCCCATCTCGAAAAAACAAATCTTGTTTCTAGTCGCTGCAGTGTTGAGCTTGACTCCATTCTTCCTGAAGAAGTTGATTTCTGGTAACACAATCTTGCACGACAAGAACATATGGATGATAGGGGCTGTTTTCGTTTACTTTTTCAGCGTTTCCGGGTCGATGTTCAACATAATTAGGAAAATGCCTATGTTTTTAACGGATAGGCATGATCCAGGGAAGTTAGTATTCTTTTACCAGGGGTCAGGGATGCAGCTGGGGGCCGAGGGATTCACCATCGGGTTCTTGTACACGATCGTGGGGCTGTTGCTGGCTTTTGTGACTCACGTATTGGTGAGAGTGAAGAACAGGACAGTGCAGAGAGTGTTGATGATGTTCGCGATATTTGTGTCGTTCTGGGCCGTAAAGAAGGTGATTTTCTTGGATAACTGGAAGACAGGGTATGGTATTCACGGGTATTTGCCTGCGAGCTGGCAGTGATTGTGATGACTACTGTGTGATTCGCCGCCCTTAGGTAAGAGTGTGACGCCTGATGAATTGGTAGGAGGTATTCATCAGTTGTAGTTCTTAAAGGCAAAACTCGAATTATTTCTTGCTTTCTACTGGATATTTTACATTCGAGGGATTTACATGTATGCAAATGCAATATTGAATATTTTTGTTAGAAGGTGTGTAATAGTGATTTTTCCAGCTTTCATGCTCTTGGGGATTTCGGTTAGTATTTCCACATTGCACATCTCCGCCTTCAATTGGGCTTACCTCTGTTTGATTTGCATCCATTCCCGTGTTTTATACACACTAAGCATCTACGTTGTTTTCTGAATATCTGGTTTAATGAGGGTTAGAGGTATTTTTGTGAAATGTGGGAAAGCAAAGTAGCAGGATGCGCCAACCTACTTTGATTGTATCTATTTCTGTTTGATGCATATACAGTTGTCTCTATTATAGTTACGCTTTGCTCGTCCCACCCTCAAATGCATATATTATTTGTGTCTATTTCCGGTTGATGTGTATTCATCCCTGTCCTTTTCTATGCATAGATATCACCAAGCATCTGTTTTGTCTGCTGCATGTTGAGTAAATTGATCCTTTTTCTGGTTGGCTCTTACTATCTAACGAAGAGGGACAAGAATTTGAATCTATGTGAACTTCATTATGTGCTAAAGCTATCACAAATTATATGGTTGTTTGGATTCTGGGCCTGGACTAAAACTGTTCTGTTTCATTGGCTTAAGTAATCTGAGAATTGGGTTCTTTCATGTTCAGGATTATCCAACAATGAATCAAGGACTGCCTTATAAGTTAGAAGTAGAGTATGATGTGTTTTTTTTTCTTCTTATCAAACCATGAGGACTCTTTCCCAAGTTTCTAGAATTTCTGTGTTCTTACATCCTATTCATGCATCCATGTTAAGAGCCATGATTGTTTATGTAGTCATCATATATTAGTTAGTTCAGACTTAGTATACTTACCTGATTCTAGTTACGTTGTGATAGCACCACAGTTATTTTCAAGACTCTTGTATGCATGTTTTCTTTAACTAAAGCATTCTGATTTCATTTGTTTTTTTTTCTTCTCCAATGGCACACATTGTATGACAATGACATAAACATGATAATCAGAGGAACAAATCTCCCTCTATCAATACAAGGTTACAACTTACAAGCCTAGGTACAGTGTTGTGTTTAACAACTTGGATTCTTATTTTTCTATTGTTTGTTTTTCACTGTCTTTGAGGTCTACTGCAATATTCCCTTTTTCTTTTGCACTCTTCCTTTCGTGGTGTTCCAAGTTTTGAAAATGCCATGTAAAATTTGTGGAAATTGTTGAGTTATGGAGTCTGTTATTTTGTCAGCACATATTAGGTAATTCATGTTGAGGTTCGAATCGAAATCTTATTAGTACAACGGCAGCACATGTGTGCTTCAAATTAAATGTGTGATAAATAAATAAGTCGCAATCAGGGAATTTGAAAAGAACAATGATAATACGGGAACTCGAATATTTATTGCACAAGAATTGAATTTGACAGAGTTGCAACTAGTTTTTAGCGTAAAGAAGGAGATGCAAATTTTGTGAAGGGACCTTCCTTTTATAGGTGAAGGAGGCGTTTACAGGGGTTTTGGACATTTTGGTCCGGCCCGCGATCGGTAACGACCCCGGCTTTTTCGGAACGGTTCTGAAAATTTCGGGGTCTATTAGGGCCGGCGCTGCAGCTTTTCAATGACTCTTTTCTCCTGGGTTGGTGGCGACGCCGCTCTTGAGGTCGATGTCAATCTCGACCGTGGGCTGGTTATACTCTTAGTGGTCTTCTAGTCACTTGGATCTGGGCAGTTGGACCAGGACTCAACAATTCACAAAGAGTTGTGAAGTACAAGAATATATCAAGATATAATAAGAAAATCTAGAAAATGTTATTTTAGGGATATTTTTTATTGTGATTATGATCAAGATTTAATAGACAATAAACTAATTATGATAGATATATATATATATTTTTTTTACCCGAATTAGATTTTGTTCTTTTCTATGAATAAGTCATTCTGGTACCTTGGTTTTTGTGTGCTAAAGCATATGCTCGTATGCTGACTTGACTTGAGTTTGTGTGTCAAGGTGTCAGATGAGAGCCACCATAATATCTCGAGTAAACATTCTTGCTTGATAGCGTGTCTCTTATATAGTCATGGTTGACAAAATGAGTCCCTAAATAGCGGGTATTTTTCACGTGTGTTTTTGTTTCAATGTTTGATTTTTGCAACAATATCTTATCTTATTTCATAACATAAATACCCTTGGAATGATATATGATGTCTGTATGGACCGAATAGGAGGGACATTAGCATACAATAATTGTTTGTATCTCTCTATTTCTTGTAGATGAGACATGCTCAGCTCCAAACAACTCCATGGCATAACTACATTACCTTGTATGGACCGAAAATATCATAGAAAACCTGATTTGCTCCGAATAGGCTGCATGAATGTTCATTCTCCCTCTTCGCTTTTTGCACCTAAAACTTAAACTATGAAGATGCTTACAAATGCACAAGCTCTCATTTTTCGAATAGTAAATCTTGCCGTAAGAAGAATGTTTGGTATAAATAACTCACTTCTTGGTCTTCCACCCCCTTAGTCACTACGAGTGTTGCAATAAAATAACCGCTCCTTGCCTAAATAGTGAGATGCATAGAGAAAGAAAAAGGTTATAGGGGAAGAATATATTCCTCCAAACCAGAAACTTGTAACCTAGACTTAGTGAACACGACATGAGGAATGCTATACTTTTTGAACGAATCACAACCTCTCTCTATTTGAAGTAGGCGTTTGGATTCAAGAAAAGTGTCTGCCTTGTCTGTTGACGCAACTGAAATACTTTGCGTGAGCATGCAGCGGGGTTAATTAAGATGCCCTATAAGTAGAAGCCACTTCCCATTCCAATGATTCATTCGATCCCATTCTGTCAGCTGAGATATGGAAGAGCAAGCTAAAATGGTGGCAGGAGCTTTTGTGGAGCATTACTACCACCTGTTTGATCGCGACCGGAGCTCGCTCGTGGCTCTGTATCAGCCGACGTCCATGCTCTCATTTGAGGGACAGAAGATACAAGGGGCTGATGACATATCGGCTAAGCTCAACCAGCTGCCGTTTGATGAATGCCGCCATGTGATCAGCACCGTGGATTCCCAGCCCTCGGGGTTGCCCGGTGGCATCGTCGTCTTCGTCAGTGGCAGCCTCCATCTGCTTGGGGAGGAGCATCCCTTGAGGTTTAGCCAGGTGTGTGATTAAGCTACTTTCTGTCTTTTTGTGTTTGATTAGTGGAGAATTTTGCTAGTTTGTGTTGATGGAAGTGTGAGAAATTTGTTGTGAAATGCAGATGTTTCACCTGATTCCGACAGAGCAAGGAAGGTATTTTGTGCAGAACGACATCTTTCGACTCAACTATGGCTGATATAAGATGCCAAAGATAGATTAAATATCGATTCAAGATCCGTAATATATATGAATTCTGAATTCAAGATTTGAAGGATCCCAAAATTCTCAATCTAGATCTGATATTGAGTTCCTGAATTGATAATTTTATAATTTTTTGGGTTTGAGAATCTTTGGAATCTTTCTAGTTTAAATTTGTGAATTTATGTTTTGAATTCTAAATCGATAATTAAACTAAGTTATTTTTCATTATTTGTCTGCTTGTTATTATTCTGGTCGTATAAGTATTAATGTACTAAATCAATATTCATTGAGATTGTTTCCTCGAGTTCTGTGCACCAATCAAACCTTTTCAAGTAAAGTGTAGGGTATTAATAAATGATTCAGATTTTTACGAGAAGATAGATTTTTTTCATCTTAATTTAGCTCACAAATCAAGATTTTTGTTTATTTATAATTTATGCATTATTCAAAAAACATGTAAAGTAAATAAGCACGGTTTCTAACTAACTAAAATTAGCATCGCATGTACAAATGAGCTATAACAAATGAATACAATTTGTAAATTAAACAAATATATATGATATTGTATGAATTTTGATTTCACATTCCCACTATTTCATTATTTTTCAAGTTGTAAGTATGAAGCGATTATTTCTTTTTCAATACTAAATTAAGTAAACAAATTTGTTCAAGAGTTAAATTAAGTTTATAAAATTAAAGTTTTGTTTGTTTAGTGATGAACTTTACTAAACAAGTTTGAACAAATTATTATCAATTCTAACAGCACTTTTAAGTGGATAGAGTTCTATTTGTCTAGGTTGAAGGTTCTATTAATACAATAAAATGGCAGTTAAGTAATAAATTCTTCAATGATTTATAAATATTCTTTTATCTTAATCAGGGCTAAGAATCTTCAATACATACAATTAATGTATCAATATTCCTCAAGAATGGTAGCAATATTAATGTACTGACATAACATAATTAATAATATGAGTAAGAGATCAGATACTCCCTTCGTTCCGATTATATAGTCCAGTTTGATCTTGCACGTTTGTAAAAAATTATTTAATATTTAAATAAACTTCCAACATTATCCTTATTTAAAGCATTAATTAACCTCTCATTTTCATAATATTGCATTTAATATTCTCATTTTCCAAAATTATTAAGGGATGTAATGGTAAATTACCATATAAAAATAATACTCCCTCCGTTCCGATTATATAGTCCACTTTGATCTTGCACGTTTGCCAAAAATTATTTAATATTTAAACAAACTTCCAACATTACCCTTATTTAAAGCATTAATTAACCTCTCATTTTCATAATATTACATTTAATATTCTCATTTTTCAAGATTATTCAAGGATGTAATGGTAAATGACCATATAAAAACAATATCAAATATATATACTGAACTATATAATTGAAACACCCTAAAATAGTAACCCAGACTATATAATCGAAACGGAGGGAGTACCAAATTTAGAAACTGGACCATATAATTGAAACACCCTAAAATAGTAACCCGGACTATATAATCGGAACGGAGGGAATATCATGTTTGTGACAGATATGTTAGGTTTAATTTGTAATGTTACAAATCTTTAATTATTTTATAACTTTAAATTATTATTATTATAATAATAATAATAATAATAATAATAATAATATAAAATTTAAATTCACCCCCACCAGTTTATTTGTGGTATTCCCACATTTTCCCTCTCCTCTTCTCTTTCATTTCTCTCTTCCAAAAACATTTCTACAGCCACCAAAACAATTTTCTCCGACTACCCCACCGCCCCCCACCACCACCCCTATATTCCATTTCCAATCCCATTTTCTTCATTAATTCATAATTCTTCTACTTATCATCATTTTCTCCCATTCAAATTTTTTCTCTCGATCGTCGCATTGCGGCATGTTTATACCAACAACTTCATTTGCAGATAAATGGCGAGTGCGACCAGAATGATCGGAGACGAAGATGAAGCTTTTCTGTTGAATCTCCGTCTCATTTAAGGTTCTCATGATTGATTTTTTCTTTTTTTCCTTTTTATCATATATATGGAATATGAAATTCATCAATTAATGCATTTAATATTCATGCACGTAAAAGAGATATTGATATCGTTTGTTATTGATAATGCTTCAGGGCTTGGTAGGCAAAAGGAGAAATCTTTTTGATAATTTTGGTGGTGGAGCACACGTAGGGTTTCTGAAATGGGAACTAAAATGAAAGGGATTTATAAGGGATTCAAATACAGCTTGACTCAAATGTTTGGTAATTTTCCAAAATCTCGTTCATACACATATATAAATAATATATCCACATGTATATATATATATATATATATATTGGTTTGTGTTAATTAATGCAGTGGTGAAGGAAGAAGAAATGGAAATCGGGGGTCCCACCGATGTGAAGCATGTAGCACATATTGGCATGGATGGTTCCTCCGGAAGTGCACCCTCTTGGGTAACATTTTCTTACAAAAATATTTAAAATTTAATTTCTTGCATTCAATCATCTCAGAATAATGTCTGAATATTAAGCATCCTTGGATATGATTTGGAAATGTAGATGAGTGAATACAAGACAGGGAATGATTTTGCAACAACAGCAATTGGTAACTCTTCTGCTTCAGCTGCCTCTGGCCCTTCTCCCTGGTCGTCTCGAGGTTACTCCATCTCCTCCCTCTCTCATCCACCGCAGTACGATAAAATATTATGCTTTATTATGATCGTAAAACTCGTTAGACATTAGTCGATCATTCGAGTAAGACCCAGCGCATAGGTACAGTTAATTTGTTTTATTATGTATTGTTTTTAATATATAAATATTAATAAATATATAATAGTAAATCATATACTCCCTTCATCCCGGCTGAATTGTCCCGGTGACTTTGGGCACAATAACCAAGGTGTGTGAGTATAAAGTAAGTTGAGTGGAATTAATATTTTATTGTTGAGTGTGAAAAAGTTGCCTTTTTAAGTAATGAGACAATTGAGGTGGGACGGACGAAAAAGGAAAGTTGGACAATTGAGGTGGGACGGAGGGAGTATATTTTAATTTTCTAAAAAGTAAAAAATAAAAATCCAAGACACCTATCTCGCCTAAGTGCTCGACTACACGAAAATTTGCCTAAAGTGTCTAATATGCATTTTTTTAGTTAATTAGTAATATTTATTAATTTAAAATATTAAATATAGTAAATTAATTTACCGCCTAAAATGTATAGGCGTTAGGTTTTACATCAACTGTTGCGGAAGCGATAATAAAATAATAAACATAAATTGAGGAATATAAATGAAGGAAATAAAGAACACCAGAATTTAACGAGGTTCGGCACAAATTATGCCTACGTCCTCGGACACTACCAAAATATTTTACTAATGGAGAAAGAAGAGAATACAACTTATACTCGTCAATACAAGTATTATGTTTTAGTTGTGGGATGAGAAAAACAATAGGCAATGGGCTCTATTTATAGGGAGAGCCCAAACCCTCTTTCAATTGCCCACCGATGTGGGACAAAGGGAAAAGAGGCAAAACAGCTACAAATCTCCACCTTGCCGATTTTCCACTATTTCTCCCGGAATCTTGGTAGTGCCTTCAAATGCGCCCGAGGCGCAAACTTCAAATTTTCAAAACATTTATCAAGTCCAAACAATGTTTGAACTTGATTGCCGTCACAACTTTGGTTAACATATCAGCAGGATTCTCAGTGGTACAGATCTTCTGGAGCAGTATCTCTCCTTCTTCAAGAATCTCTCGTACAAAATGATATCGGACATCAATATGCTTCGTCCTTGCATGATAAACTTGGTTTTTTGCCAAGTGGATAGCACTTTGACTATCACAATAAAGCTTGACTTTCAACTGATCAACACCAAGTTCACCGAGCAACCCTTGAAGCCAAATTGCTTCCTTCACAATTTCTGACACAGCCATATACTCCGCCTCAGTAGTGGATAATGCAACTGTTGACTGTAAGGTAGACTTCCAGCTGACAGGTGCCTTTGCGAGAGTGAATACATATCCTGTAGTCGATCTCCGCTTATCCAGATCACCTGCATAATCCGAATCACAGTACCCAACAATACACTGATTTTCTTCCTGCTTGAAAACCAAACCTACATCCACCGTACTTTGGATGTACCTCAAAATCCATTTCACAGCTTGCCAATGACCTATTCCAGGATCATGCATGTACCTGCTCACTACTCCGAGTGCTTGTGAAATGTCGGGCCTTGTACACACCATAGCATACATCAAGCTACCAACAACATTTGCATATGGGACTTTTGACATGTATTCCCGCTCTGCTTCAGTTTTTGGTGACATTGTGGCCTTCAACTTGAAATGAGGAGCTAGTGGAGTGCTAACTGGTTTGGTTCCTTCGTCAATTCCAAAACGCTTTAGCACTTTCTTCAAATACTCCTTTTGAGTAAGACATAATCTCCTCAATTTCCGATCTCTGGAAATCTCCATGCCGAGAATCTTCCGCGCCTCACCAAGATCCTTCATCTCAAACTCCTTCTGCAATAGAGCCTTTATATTTTCAATATCTGTTTGACTCTTAGCTGCTATCAGCATATCATCAACATATAGAAGAAGATAAACAAAAGATCCATCTTGTAGCTTGTAGATATAGACACAATGATCATATTTGCTTCTTGTGTACCTTTGCCCAATCATAAACTTATCAAATCGCTTATACCACTGCCTCGGGGATTGCTTCAATCCGTATAGCGACTTGTGAAGTTTACAAACCAAATCTTCTTTTCCAGCAACCTTTAATCCTTCTGGCTGAGTCATGTAGATTTCCTCTTCCAAGTCTCCATGTAAAAACGCCGTTTTTACATCCATTTGAGCCAACTCATAATCCAATTGCGCCACCAAAGCTAGCAAGATTCTAATGGAGGAGTGTTTCACTACTGGAGAAAACACTTCATTGTAATCAATTCCCTCCTTCTGAGCATAGCCCTTGGCTACCAACCTTGCTTTGTAGCGAACATCAGACTTGTTAGGAAATCCTTCCTTCTTTGCATAGACCCACTTGCACCCAATTGCTTTCTTTCCCTTCGGGAGGCTGGCTAACACCCACGTTTGATTCTTATGAAGGGATCGAATCTCATCATCCATGGCATCCTTCCACTTTTCATTCTCCAAACTATTTACGGCTTCATTGTAAGTGGCAGGAACACCATCAGCTGCAATTGAAGATGCACACGCGACCATATCATCAAAGTGAGCAGGCTTTCTGATGGTCCTTCTTGGTCTATGTGTTGCAATTGATTCGTGTTGCTGTTGAGGCTCCTCGTTATGAACCTCTTCTTCATCCGATTCTCCTTCTACCATAGGAGAGTCATTGACAACTTTATTGTCTGCTGGCATAATAATTCCTTCAAACTCCACCTGCTTTGGAGTCTCATCAATCTGCTCCACGTCGGACCTTTTCAACATGGTAGATTCATCAAAGGTGACGTCTCTGCTAAAGATTATTTTCTTCGACTCTGGACACCATAGACGATAGCCTTTTACTCCAGAGGTGATCCCCATGAACAAAGCTTTCTTTGCTCTCGGATCCAACTTCGACTCCTTTACATGGTAGTATGCAGTGGAACCAAACACATGTAAAGAGTCATAATCCATAGCAGGCTTCCCGAACCACACCTCCAAAGGTGTTTTCCCATTCAGAGCAGTTGATGGCAAACGATTGATGAGATGGCTTGCGTATGTAACAGCCTCAGCCCAAAACTGTCTGCCCAACCCAGCATTGGACAACATACATCGAACTCTTTCCAGTATAGTTCGATTCATCCTTTCTGCCACCCCATTCTGCTGTGGTGTATTCCTGACAGTGAAGTGCCTCACAATTCCTTCGTCTTGACAGACCTTCGTGAAAGGATCACTTCTGTACTCTCCGCCATTATCCGTTCGGAGATGTTTGATCCTTCTGCCTGTCTGAGTTTCCACCATCTTTTTCCAAGTGAGAAAAACTCCCAACACTTCATCCTTTGTCTTCATCGTATACACCCAGACTCTTCGCGAGAAGTCATCAACAAAAGTAACATAGTAGTGTTTCCCTCCTAAAGAGCTCGTCTTTGAGGGACCCCACACATCAGAGTGAACATAATCCAAAATTCCCTTCGTGTTATGGATTGATGTTCCAAATTTCACTCTTGTCTGCTTCCCCTTCACACAATGCTCACAGAACTCCAATTTGCAAGTCCGAAGTCCCTTCAATAATCCTTGCTTTACAAGCAGATTCAAGGATTTTTCACCAGCGTGACCCAAGCGCATATGCCATAGCCTCGTTGCTTCTGCCACTTGATCGTTGGTGGAGACCACTGCAGCTTCACCCACTACAGTTCTTCCAGAGTAGTGGTAGAGGTTGTTGTTCTTTCGGACACCCTTCATCACCACGCGTACGCCAGATATGACTTCCATCACACCATCTTTGCTTCTTATTTCGAACCCTTTTGATTCCAAGGTTCCAACAGAAATAAGATTCTTCATCAAGTCCGGCACGTACCGCACACCTGTTAAGGTAATGATTGATCCATCCTCATTACGGAGACGAATGGAACCAATCCCAAATGTGGTGAGTGGGGTATTATCCGCCGTGTAGACAACTCCTCCTTTCGATTCCTTCATATCGCTAAACCAACCGCGATGAGGACACATGTGATAGCTACAGGCCGAATCCAACATCCATACTTCAGAAGCGGTAGATGATGATGAAGCAAGTGAGAAATCAGAATCTTCATCATCATACTTAGCTACATTAGACTCTGCTACGGCCTTTCCTTTGTCTCTATTTTTCAACTTGGGACAATCTTTCTTCCAATGCCCTTTTTCTCGACAAAAGGTGCATTCGTCTTTGCCTGGTCTGGACAAGTTTTTAATTTTCCTCTGTGAACGTCCTCTTACTGCCAATACTTCAGCATCTCCCTTTGTACTTCCTTGCTTATCTTTTTTTCTTAGCTCGTAGCTATACAAGGCAGAGCACACTTCTTTTAGAGACACTTCAGCCTTCCCGTGCAGTAGAGTAGTTTCGAGATTCTCAAATTCACCGGGAAGTGATCCCAACAACATCAATGCGAGGTCTTCATCCTTGAATACCTCATCCATATTCATCAAATCGGTGACCAGCTATCCCACATCGGTAATGAAAGGAAAAATTTCCTTCTATAAAAATAGAGTCCAATAACTCCATTAGTATGAGGCCTTTTGGGAGATGCCCAAAAACAAATCCGTGCGGGCTTGTGCTCGGCCCAAAGCGGACAATATCATACTAATGTCGGAGTCTCGGTTCTTAACAGTGGTATCAGAGCCCAGGTTCGGGCTGCGGAGGAGACCGAGTTTGTGGTGGACTATGGTGCATGTGGGAGCCCTCAATTGCCGAGTGGAGATCGTCCATGAGTGCCTTGTGTCGAAAGCTTCCTGACAGGTGGTCAGACGGCGAGTCCCGTGGATTGACGGCGGTGCAAGATGAAGTGACGGATCTAATAACTCGAGGGGAGGCCACGGATATGTGGGCCATTGGTTTGAGGGGAGGATTGTTGGGTAGCAAACCAGCTATCCCACATCGGTAATGAAAGGAAAAATTTCCTTCTATAAAAATAGAGTCCAATAACTCCATTAGTATTTAGTATGATGCCTTTTGGGAGATGCCCAAAAACAAATCCGTGCGGGCTTGTGCTCGGCCCAAAGCGGACAATATCATACTAATGTCGGAGTCTCGGTTCCTAACATCAACGTCACAACTAATTCCTATCAAATTTCGCAAATATGATAACTATAACATAACAAGAGATAGAAGATGTAAGGTCAAACTTTCATTTCTTGATCCATTCGTTGATCGTGGACAGAACTTGGTGAGCCCACAGGGCAGCCAGCCGACGAGTCGAGGCCGACGGAGGGTGTTGCCGTAAAAAAGAAGGAGAAGCGGAAGAAGCCGCGATCTCCAAAGTCGACAAGGGCAGGAAAGCCCAAAGCTAAATTGATTGAAGACAATGCAAACCCGACAAACATCGAGGTTGTATGAAAAAAAAAAAAAGTAATCAAAATAATTTAATGTTGCAGGAGATTTGTGTTGTACATTATCTTGGAGGTGAAATGCAAAGGGATATGAGAGGGAGTAACTTTCTTGTTCTTGTTTTCCACTTTTTTGTAAAGAAATTGTAAAGAAATTTATATATATTTTTTCTTTTAAACATTCTATACTATATATACTAAAGGATTTCCAACTTTTTCCTCCAAAATTATTTAAAAAAATGTATATGTTAAAATAAAATAATGTTATTTTTGTAATTATTAAATAATAGTTGAATATCTCAATATATATAATATTTTGTGTGTAAGTTGAAATAAAATATGTTTTCTTTGAAAGACTTATTCGATATTAATTTTATTGAAAATTCATTTCATATAATGATTTAATTTTATAAAATTGTTAAACTTTAAATACATGGAATTATATTGCAAATCAATTTAGGATTTTTAAATTGCAAAAATTATTTGAAATGAAAAACAAAACAAACATGTTTGCAATGCAATTTGAATATTGAAATCTTCATTTTATTATTTTCATTTTGAAATTCATATTTTTTTTACTAATTAGTTCATTTTAATTTATAATATTTATTTTATTTTACAAAAAAATTACATTATAATTTTATAAATGTTAGACATTGAATTGGTAAAATGAACAAACTTAAAAATTAAACTATAATTTTTGGTGTAAAATATTAAATTACACTTATAGACAAGTATTGTGAGTTAAATTAAAATTTTGCGAACACTATGTTATTTTTGTAAAGTTGACAAATTTTAGGACTGTAAATTCAAATATTTTTATTTGAGTACAACTTTGAATAAATCATATATTATGTGGTGATAGTTTATTAGACAAGTTTAGTATTTTTCGCAGATTTTTATACAATACGTAATTAGTACTTCCTACGTCCCATGTAAATTATCTTATTTTCGTTTTTGGTCTGTCATTTCCTAAAATGGGTAACTTTTTCACACTCACTAATAAAATATTAATTCAAGTACACTCACAAACATTGGTAATTGTGTCAAAGACAAATATGACATCTTAAGCACGGAGAGAGTATTATTTTAAGCGAACTATTATAATATATACACTAAAATATAAGTTATTATTCAATTAAGTGAATAATACTATTACCATAATATTTTGAATTAGATTATTTGTATATTGATTTCAAAAATATTTATGTGGGCGAGTCTAAATCTAGTATATATGATATGTGTATACCTGGCCTCATAATGCTTCTCTCACATCACATGTGAGCCCATTCCATGAAGCCATTGCCCAATAATAAATTTGTTAATAGGCCCATATTGATATGGGCATGAGTAGTTGGGTGGTAGTGAACAATACGTATCTGCATTATAGGTTTCTTTCAATCAAACGGTACTGATCAGATATCAATCGACATCTACAAACTTAATTGAGTTGTGATTTGGTTTGGAGAAGATCAAGAGATGTATTGATATAGCACTTCAAGGTTTTTGATTAATTGGATACGAATGTTAAAGCTGTCTAAGATTTGTCCATTTAATCGCAACGAATGATCTAGAGGATTCGAAGAAGAATACTACCAAAAATTTGCGTTTTTAAGACGGATTACCTTGATTGATTGAATCGCGTTTTAGCGACAGATTACCTTGATTAATTGGATACGAATGTTAAATCTGTCTAAGATTTGTCCATTTAATCGTAACGAATGATCTAGAAGATCCGAAGAAGAAAGTAGGGTTGAGAATAAAGAACAATAGAATTAATAGCGGAATAACACTAAATCTTTTTTCATTTTAATCATAAGTTTGTAGATTTATTTATAATATTGAGATTAATTTTAGTGCACAAACTTTTATACAAATTTATCATTATTACTTGACAATTTTTTGTTACTTACAAATCTAATGAAAGCCTCGTACCAGAAATTTTTGCATCCGTTACAGTCTCATCAGACTTATCATATGTATTCAACCCCACACAAATATGTTGATTTTAAGGTGAATTAGCCCCAATATTCATTTTTAATAATCTATAATTCCATTCCTTTTTCGAAGTGCCGTAAAAAAAATAATTTATTTATGATCAAGAGGTAATAGATACAAGCTTTTATAGGGACAAGTAGGGAGTGTGTTTAAATTTAAAAATATATATATATATATATTTAAATAATCTATAATTTCAGATGAGAATTCAAAAATGTGACACATATGGAATTATTTAAAAGTACCAACTATAGTGAATGAGACTTGGTTGGCTCAGACCAAAATCAATGGAAGATGGGGCCATTCAAATTAATGCCACCCCAATTAGGGTTTTCTCCTAGCTACCCTGTCACACTCTTATAAAAGTTATACTATATTATATATATATATATATATTACAAATTTTATTTGGAGAAAAAATGACTATATGTTATGTTGATATGCAAAAAATGCATTCCCCAAAAAAAAAAGATATGCAAAAAATGTGATTTCTTTAATCTCACGTGATAGTAAATGATTTTTGATTGGTATGGAAATATTAATTTCCACATGTTAGGAATATTTTCTAACTATTACAATAATACGATTTCTCATCATTAATGCACACGAATACATATATATCATTTAGAGAAAAATTAGGTAAACTTAAATAATGATAATGCAGAAATCAGCAGTGAAGTGATTGCGCTAGGAATGTATTTTCCTGGATATCATTTGCAACAGACAAAATTTTATATTTCCACAATCGATTAATTATGAGTAATTTAAAGACAAATTAAGTTCGTAAAAATAGTCAATCCACTTTATTTTAATTGATTGAGTTATAATCTAAATAATCGATCTATGTTAGTCGGCCAATTCGTGTAATCGATCGGTTCTTTTAATTTTTTTTTAATGAGAATTGATTAATTTATAATCCATCTCACAAAATTAGATTTGGGAAACAGTTTTTGTTGGGAAATAAGGTTTCCTTTCCCAGTAGCTTACTTGTTTAGATTATAGTTTTGGTGGATCAAATCCTAAGTCCTACCTGAAAGATATGGACTAAGATTTTGTACTAATTAGATTAGTACAATAT
>JAPKLW010002816.1:34405-57569 GCA_026898455.1 Plectranthus barbatus | reverse complement strand
AGTTCATAAATAAATTATAAAAATTATTATTTCTACAAATAATTAAAGTTCCCACTGGGTGTAGTTGATAATAATGCAAAAGCCGTGTATTCGTGGCGTGCATTATGGTTGGGAAATATTGTGTAGAGGCAATAATTTAATAGAGATCAATAGATTACATTCTCAATAAAGAAAGACCTTTTTCAAAATACGATGCATTAATTTACATCATACCCCAAATATAAATCAATAGTAAACTATTTAATCATATGCTAAAATGGGATAACAAAAAGTTAATGAATCTCCGTTGCCACATATGAAAAAGCCAGTAGTGTTTACACCCCCAAATGAGAAGAAAGTCTGGCACATTTCTTTCTTGTATCCTCCAACTCCATCTCTAGTGCCGCAATCTATTCACGATTATACATACAAAAACATTTTCACAAGCTCAAAAACCTTCTGGAATTGAATGGATGAAACAGAACGAAGTCAATGTTTGTTTGATTAACTACTAGAGAAAAACTAACATCACAAAATCAAATAGATGGTCCTTTACCGTTTGAGTCATTTCAGCTTGCCTCTTCTGGTACTCCTCACACCTATGCGAACCCGTTTCAAAAGACGTATTAGATGCTCCAAGAATATGGTTTTGTGAAAGCAAACCACTGAAATAGTATATGACATTTATCTGAAATAGGGGTTTTCCTTTAATGGAAGCATATTAGTCTTATGAGTATCTCAAGTCCTCAGAAACGCATCTAGGCCAACTCAAGGCCCAAAAAAGAAACTCAAAGCATATACATAATATTATAGACATATACATGCAACACAGTTTTCTAATTTGTTTTAACAGTCTCAAATTTGCCAGCAAGAGCCCTACCCAAGATTCAGGCAAGTCTATTAATGCAGTATATGACATCTAAATAAACATGTAAGAGTCTTGTTACCTCATGAACAGCTGAATATTCTCTTCACATATATCATTGAGTGAAGTAGCATCTAGAGGTTTTTCTTGATGAACATACTGAAATCAAAACCATGAAACCCAGATAAATATCCACATTTCTCTCTTTCTCTTGAACTTAATTAAGATGGCTGGTGCTAATGAACTGAAGGCAGAATAAGGTTGTGATTGCTTATGAATGGCATTCTCATTTTTCAATCTTATTTACGTGTGTGTGTGTGTGTAAACAATAAATAAATCAAGATACAAAACATTTATACCAGATTGCTTTTAAATGTATTAAAAATCAAGAAATGTTGAAAGTTTACGAATTTAAAGCAAATGAACGCTTAATAAATTCAAGGAAACTTGCAATACTTACGGTCTCAGTCCCCAAGTTTGGCTCAATATTTGCTGATTTGTGATTGACACTAGTTCTGCAGGTGTTTCCACTGACTGAACCAATCAACGGAAGCTCTAGTTAGCAGGAAGTATAGTATATATAAAACAGGAAACAGAGCAATCTCTAGCTGTCGATCCAGTTATATGTTACCATTGTAAGGTGCAATCCCTACCAAGTGACAGTGACCTTTCCTGGTTAGTTACAAAAAATGGATTGAAATAAACTCATATGAGATTTTATCATAGAAAAAAATAACAAAACATAACACGGCAGCCCTACTAGCCAAAAATCAAGGGGGAAAACATAAATATAAACTCAATGGAGATCTCATATCATTATTCAGTGGGATCATTCTGGTATCATTGGATATGCATTAAAAATAAATCTCTCCCATACAACTGGTATCTGCTATTCTGACCCCAGGATAGAATGCTTTTATTTTTCCAACTATCATAGCATTATTATCCAGGGAACACAGTTGATGGTAGTCCCAAATATATCTATAAATGGTAGTTAGAATATCATAATCACTGCTTAAGTTATAGAGAAAAGAAATCAGTATAAGAATGATACCAATAGTCAGCAACCATTTGTTTCAACCTTGACTCCAGCTTAATTGACAGAGTTGATCTTTCAAAATCCTGTTTGTCATGTGCTGGTTCTATAAAGTTTGCCTCAAGAACACCTGAAACCAAAAGTTAGCAGCAAGGGACATGCAGAAAAGAAAAGGAACAGGCACAACAACAAAGCTTTTCATCATTAAGCATACCAACGACACCACGTCCTTTGGAACTGCCATCAGCAGTGACTTTCCAGTAGGGCTGTTTCGAGGTAGAAATATCATTAGCAATTTACTGTGTAGCATTTACACCATAAAAATATTTATTCTTTGAATGCATGAGCATTTCATTTTGATTCATGCCCCAAATATTTCTTAAAAAGAATACAAAAAGTAAATGATACTTATTACAGCCAGCTACGCCTAATAGGCCAATTGCTAAGGAAGGAGTAATGGGCATCAATACAATGTATGATTCATATATCTATATAATATATTAAAAGAGTTCTAAATTTTCCCTCCAAAATTATATTAAAAAACGTGTACATGTTGAAATAAAAATATTAAATAAATTAATGCTATTTTTTAAATTACTTGTTGATAGTTGGAATATCTCAATGCTTAATCTATATAATATATTGAAAAATGTGTAAAAGTTGAAATAAAATGATTTTTTTTTTTAAAATATTAGATATTAATTTTATTTAAAATTTATTTTCATATATTTATATTCAGAATAATTTAATTTTAAAATTATTAAACTCTACATAATTGAATTATTTAGAAAATCAACTTTAGGGTTTCTAAATTGCACTAATTATTTGAAACTAACAACAAAACAATCATGTTTGCAATGCAATTTAAATATAAAAATCCTCATTTTATTATTTTAATTTTAAATTCAAATTAGTTTGAGGAATTAGTGCATTTTAATTTATAATATCTATTTATTTTTTAAAAAAATATTTATAATTTTATAAATGATAGACATTAAATTGGTAAAATGAACAAACTAAGAAATTAAATCATAATTTTCGGTGTAAGATATTATATTACAAATATAGACAAATATTGTGAGTTAAATTTTTGTACGCACTATATTAATTTTGTAAAGTCGAAAATTGTAAATACAAATACTTTTATTTTGAGTATAAATCAGAATAAATAATATATGCAATGATAGTTTATTAGAGAAATTTAGTGTTTTTCACAGATTTTTATATAATATGTATTATGATTATTTTAAGTAAAGTACTATAATATTTGTACTGAAACATAAGTTATTATTCAATAAAGTATATAATATTATTAACATAATATTTTGAATTAGATTTTTTGTATATTATGTTAAAAATATTTGTTGGTCAACTATGAAAATTACCCTAATATTTATGTGTTACTGAATTATACCTTAATGTTTTATTTTGTCAATTAAAAATGTCCTCCCCTTTGAAAAATACCCTAAAATTTTCATGTCACCGAAGTATACCCTAATGCTTGATTCTGTTGATTTAAAATACCCTACATTACTACAACTGTTAAAATTATGATGAATCGTATGTTAATTTTAATTCCATATATGTCACATATATACCAAAAAAAAAGAAAAGAAAATGTCACACATGATTTAACGTATGATTCATCAGAATTTTAACATTGTTAACAATGGAGGGTATTTTTAATCGACAAAATCAAACATTAGGTATAATTCAGCGATACGAGAAACATTAGGGTATTATTTTCATAGTTGAGTGTATTTTAATTAGCAAAATGAAATATTAGAGTATAATTCAGTGACAGAGAAACATAATGTTATTTTTCGTAGTTGACCACTACATTATGATATTTTCCATAGTTTTCCCTAAATATAAAATACCTTGATGAGACGATTTTTGTGGTATATATTGAATCCACAAACTCCTAGTTCTGGAGCTTCTTTAATGAAACCAATGATGGTCTTCACAATAACCTAAACCACACATGAATTTATATGAGAAAGCAAACAATGAATACTTCAAGAATGATTTTGGGGTAGTATTTCCTACTTATAGCTAAAAGGCTAAGGAAGGAAGAACATAAAAGTGTTGCGGTAAAAGTAACAAGGCATTAGTTTGAACAAAGTCATGAAAAGCTTGACAATGTTTAACAAACTCATTTTCTGATAAGACAAGAATATTATAAATTTCACATGAAATTCCAAAGTGAGAACATGAATTTGTTCAACATCTTACCAAGAATTGAATAAAAAAACACAAAAAATGGCACCATGCCCTCTTTTATGCATACTTCACTTCAAAACAATGAGTTTACCTCTTTTAGTCCCTGGCCAACTTGGGGGTTGTATGTGACTGTCTTAGCATGTTTCAAGTCATCAGCAATGCTGAACTGCTCAACAGGCTTTCCTCTTAAAATTATTATGAAGTTCGTAAATTTTTTGAGGTACAATATCGATGCATATGCCTGAGAAAAGACAGATTAGCGCACTTCACATCCACAAGAAAATAAATGAATCAAAAGAATAGCATACTTTTGTTGTACAATAAGATGTCCTATGCACAATAAAGAAAGGTCTGCAACAACTTAGTGTATGAATCAAATAACAAAAACAAATACATGGAACTCCAATAAAATATATCAATTATATTTGGGATTAGAGAAACAAATCTGTCATATCATGAAAAAACTCATTTGAAGTACTGTAGCAATATTGCACTAGAAACAGATGCATCCAAGAAAAACTATGTCAATAGAAGTTCCAGTTTTGCCTCTCCTCTAATTTCAGATATATTTCCCTTTAGATAAATCTTCTAACAATTCTCTTTTTAAAAAATGGTTGTTTCACCTTCAATTAGAAAATCCAGGTGAAAGATTTCTTTGCACTTGTGCAGCTTCCATATCTTGCATTTATATACGTAGAAGAACCTTGACATTCACTTTTGTTTTAGATAATTAAATTCTTTAGACTGCATCCATATTTTGATTTTCTGTTCTGAAAATAATAATTGGAAAAAAAATATAAAATAAAAAAGTTGAAGAGTCAAATACTCACCCTTAGCGAGAAACGCATGCGGTATGATAAATGAGATTGCAGTTCAACAACTCTCTTGGATGTTTTGGTTGTGCTTCCATGATTAGCTTCATCCCTCAATCTTATATCCTGAACCAGTGAGAGACAAAAAAAAAGATATTACAGGAAAATGTAACGCTTATAATATATCAATGCTGATGAATGTAAAGTGGGTTTAGCCACAATTCAAATTATTACAGATTCGAGAAAAAGAAACATAAAAATCTGGCAGAAAAGTAGTCCGTAGAAACCACCGCCACAATCTTAAATAATTGGGACCTGAAACCAATAAGAGTAATACGATACAGAGCCTTATCAAACCCCCCAACACCTCACCCAGTAAAATAATAAATAAATTAAGAGCCAAAAGCTAAAAACTAGAAACATTCCGTGTTCATTCGCATCAGTCTGATTTGATGGGGAAATAGATTCACCTGAACAACTTTCCATGTAAAATATCGTAACCATGGACAAATATTGTCAGGGGCGGCCGCCCCCACAAACTTATTATTATTATTATTATTTTTAGTTATATTTTTTATTAAAAAAATTATAAGTCACAACCCCACGAAATGTGGTCGAGCCCCCACGGCCTTTCAAGTCTGTATCCGCACCTGAATATCGTATGGTTACTTATATGTAATTCGCAACTAGTAATCAGTTATCATCTTTCTGAGATGCCATTTGGGTCAAATGAAATGTAGCCCCTTAAGAAATCTCAATCTTATCTTACTATTTCAAAGTTTTCATCGTGTTGTATGCACTTCAGCTATTGAATAGGTCAGATAAAGTTATCTTTTGCTCTTGATAATAACGAAAATTATTGAATAGGTCAGATAAAGTTATCTTTTGCTTAAGATAATAATGAAAATTCCAAATGCACAGACAAAATAATATATTCCAAGATATTGGAACTTCAAGTTGACTCCTACATTTCCCATAAAATTATGACTGGGACAACATTATTTTAATGTGTACCTAATTCTGCTAAATCGTGTCTTCAATGAAATTTTGCCACTGGTAATACATTGGGTACATTATATAGTCACATAGACTTGTCACATAAAAATATTTTACTAGAAATCATGAAAAGATAAAGTTCAAACCAAACTCTTAGCTGCATTTTATTTAAGACATAAACCACACGTCAGATATTGCTCAGGCCCAGAAAGTGAAACTTCATGACTAATTTACCTCGTGGTCATCATCAAAATTCAACTCATAAATGCCTTCATCATTCATCCATAGATTATATATAATAATCTTTGTGCCGTGTGAACCAACATTCTCGAACTGGAGAGAACGAAAGCAGGTTAAGATATTGTATTAATACATAGGAAATATGAAAATGTACAATATATCCATCAGAAGTAAAACAGAGTTTAAATTGGAATCACAAATACTAATAAATACAATATTCATATATGAAAAAGTAGCCTCTTATAAAATTACATATAAGATGAAGACTGGGCAGTTCATACCAGAAATTACAGTAATATGTACAAGAATTGTGCGTAAGAATGATGGAATAACTATATAATGAGAACTGTAGCAACTGAACAACAGTTGAACTTGCAAGATATACTTAGAGTCGAAAAAGTAATTACATCTCTACCTATTTCCAGAAAAAGGTGTCAGTATGATAATCCAACAGACAATGGACACAGCAAGAAGAATCAGATGACTCTTCCCTAAACAACCAACTAGATAACAAGATTACGCCCTTCAGATTCTAAATTCCTCTCAAGCTACAAACCTATCAGTTCCCACTGGCAGCTTGAATGATCATTTAACTCTGGGAAATGTATAGCAAGAATATACCTCAAGCCTATTCTAAACATAGCAATCAGAAGAACTTGCTTCTAAATTCTCTTTAGTGTAAGACACTGAAAATAGATATGTCGAAATTGTGCATGTTATGTGAAAAGAATGGAAAAAACACCTACAGCACCTTTGCTCACATTATTTATGTAAGCATCCAATGTATAACTTAATTTAACCAAAGATTCAATTCAAGAAATTCAGGAAGTAGAACTGATTCATTCCATAAACCGAACCTGTAACATAAGATCGTCCTTTGAAGCAAAGGGAGACCACTCGAGGATGGTTTTCATGTTACCAGACCAGTCATCCTTAGAGCTATAGATTATAGGTTCCGGCCAGTTGTCGGAAATATCAAAGTCAATCTGCACTTTTATCCAACGTAAATGAATGAGGAAAATTATCAGAGAAACAGGAATGCAAATGACCTTATGCTACTAAGTACATACATAGCTCAAGGAACAGCATAGAGAATCAAAAGTTTACCATTGGAACGATCACATCATCTTGTCCTGTTCTCCGCAAAAATGTATAGGATAAAAGACCAATACTTTGAGTTGCTCGACTGAATGGTAAAACAGCAAGCTCAAGTAAAAAACAGATTACTTCTAAAACAGAAAGGTTGGAAGAGAATTCATAATAGGTCATAGACCGTTGAGAAATGGGCCGCAGAGGAGGCAGTTAGCAGGCAACTGATCCCTACATTGAGAGCACATGCAGACTATAAAGGGAGGAATAAAAATTACCTCCATACGGGACAAAGGTCACTAAGCAGATCAATATTTCTTCTCCCTACTCTAAACAACAATTTTCACACTCATACATGTACTCAAATCCATCAACCAACTATCTAATTGACATTATAGAACGATGTTTTGCAGGACTGGACATTACAAGAACAAACTGACTGAAGGTATGTGAGCATAATAGATTGCAAGAAAAACGATAAAGTATCAAGTTTTACCACTTCTAGCCTTGTCAGAAGCTAAAGGAAATCACTAAAGGTCAGTAGGGAGCGAATAATACCCGGAACGATTTGAACGACTAAAAACGATCACATCAGCTCCTAGTCGCATGGTACTTGTTTTGAATCCATTACCATCTGACATAGGATAAAATGCTTTGGATTTCAGAAAACATGCTTGTAATTAGTTGCCAAAAACAGCTAACCAAAGCATAACCATTTATAAGGAAAATATCACCAAAATGCAATATTCATCTCCAGTGTGAGGGAATAAACTGAATGTGTTAGGAGAACTATTGCAGACAACTCCCAGACTTGAAGGCTGATAGAGGCATGTAATTTATGTATTCTTGAGTTCTATGATGCACTAATTATGACATTCTATTGGTTGCTCTTTGTTTCATTCTGCGTGTGTGTGAGTGACAAAGAGAAATAAGAACTAGCAGCACGAGAAGCCTAAATTAATCAACCCAAAAACATGGAGTACTTGAGGTTTTTGGAAGGGATAAAGGACAAAAATGTAAGCACTGTCATATTGGCATAAAATTGAAGTTTGTAATTAGACCAAAATAGCAAGTACTTTAACATAATCCATAACTGGGGCAGTGTTACACATACACATCTTCTCTACATCAATGATACGGGTATGGGCACCAAGGAAAACATGGAAAAAGCCAGTGGCAAATGGCACTAGTTAGAAGAACCAGTTACTTACACTGCCCAATAGTTGTGTTAGATATCTTTGTTGAGTAACCCAAGCTCATGCACTTACGCATCCTTTCTGGATCCATTCCACCTCCATCATCTGCAAACAGAGGGTTTTGCCCTGACATTCTATTAACTACTTTGCATACACAACAAGAAAATATTTTACGAGATATATAATTAGAAACTAACTGAACCTTGGAAAATTAAGGCAGGAGAATTGTCCTTTGGATTATAGACTTGGTCTATCTTCACAAAAGTTGCACCACTTTCTATCTGGCTTAAAATACATTACGACTGTAGCGAGTCAGAAGCTATACACTAAAACAAATAGTGAAAATCAAATAACATCCATAGTAGCAAATTAAAATCTAGGACAGCAAGTCAGAGACTAGCCAAAATTAAGCAATCGATATTTCACCACTTTTAGAAAGATAAAATTATATCCCATAGTACCAAAAATCAAAATCTGCAAACAAATTAAAATCATATTTTAGAGATGAAAGCATGTTTGTCTCAAGCCCCAGCATATTGGACAATTATTTGTTGCAGTTGAGAGAATTATATGAATGTGTCTGCTTCTAAATTTAACGAAGCTCCAGAAGCTCAATGCAAGATCATGATAAAGTACTCCAGTAATAAAATAAAAGAATAGCATATAACATAAAGCTATTACGGTAAAAGGGAAAAACTCATCAACACGTTTCTCATGGCCTCCTCGTTTATACAGTGAGATTTATAGATGCTATATGCATAGAACATGAAGAATGATTACCTCATCCACAGCATTGTCCAAGAGCTCAGCAATAGCTGCAAGAATAGATCTGTTAGAAAAGCCAGGGCATCTATCTCTTCCTTTTGATTTCTTTTTAATCATACTTGTTGAGTTTTCACATGTTCAAGTATAAAGAGCAAATCTAAATCTTCGTGCATGAGGTAATACAAGAAGTTACAAAAATCAACAATTAAAACCGTAATTTGGTTGAACATACTATAATTTAAAACTCATGGACTTTTAGTTATCTCTTCACAGAATAAGTTAGTGTGAGTAAATATGTGAAATCATGAACAAAAGCAGTATAAACTCGAACAGTATTACCTCCGAATGCCCATTTGTGAGAGGTGGCGTTAGAGTGTAGAAACTTGGGATGAACACGTGCATGCTCCAGATCCCCTAAAATTCACATTGCACGCCAAAACCTAAAAAAAACGATTCAAAATAAATAATCACCAAATAAAAAATAAAACGCACCTTGTATAGAAGTAGATTCCGTGGTGCCAGTTTCATAGTCTCCGGCTCTCCAGAAACTTCGATTTTCAAATGGCCGATTGTTCAACGCCGACGCACCGCCACAGTTGGCAGTGGAGGCGGACCGAGTAGCACTCATAGTGGGCGGCTTGGTTTGTGATTTCTCGATATTAGACGGTTTAATAATATCCGAAGGAGTACCGCCCTCATCGTCGCTACTGTCGAGGTCGACGATTTGAGCAGTCGCTGGGATAAGCTCCCGTTGCTTTGGCGGCATATTTCCCGGCGTCTGAAAATAGAGAGTTCAGCAAAACTAGAGTTGCAAAATTATAAAATAAAGCTTTAATTATAAATTCTTTTCATTTAAATAATATTTTGAGATAAATAATGGGGTGCATTTAAATTTAAAAATACGAATGTTCTATCTATTAAGCAGTCTACTTTGAGATTATATACTCCCTCCGTCCCGGTGAAGTAGTCCCTTTTCTTTTCGGCACGGGAATTAAGGGTTGTGAGTGTAGTGGAATAAATATTTTATTGGTGGGTGTGAAAAAGGTTGCCATTTTAGGAAAATGGGACTATTCTATGGGACAAACAAAAAAGGAAAGTGAGACTACTTCAATGGGACGGAGGGAGTATTTTTTTTGGTATTGTAAGACTTTTGTTCGAAATATATTTTACATATAATGTATTTTAATCTGAGTGTTGTTATTTCATAAACAAAAATTATATAATAGAAATATGTATTCTATTGAGGATGTGCATAATATAAAACATTTAATTCCGAATATTTTACTGTCTAACAAAATATTATCCCGCACAAATTTTTATCATTTCTATTTTATTAAACATTATATTTTAATTTGCAATGCACTTTTTACTTTCGGCACAATACATTTTTATCCTATACCATTAAATGTTTCGAATTTTACAAAATTAACTTATACGAAACGATATATATTAATATTATAAGATAATTTATGTGAATTTTGAAATTCCATATGATATTTCATGAAATCACGAGTAAAAGATTCTGGAGAATTCATCTATATGGAGTTTAAATATTATTGGTCACTTTCCATAGGTATTATAATTTTTAAAAGAAAATTGTGGTTGGTTGTAATATAGGATTTGCTATTTCCATGCAAAAAAATTTGTGGTATGTTTTGCTATTTCATGCAAATTAGTAGCATAGAAAATTTCTGTTTACCTTCTTCCTCATTTGAATCATCCAACCAACCCTAGAACTCCAAAGATCCAACGCCAGGCTCTCTACCCGCTTCCAAGTAGGTAATATCGAATCGTTTTCAATTTATAAATTCCAAATCGACCAAACTATTTTAATTTTTCAGTTGAGGAATCGCGAAGCTTTTCTTTGGTATTTGATTTTGGGAATTTTTCAGGAATGGGATCGAATGATGATCGTGCAGTGACGATTGAAGGAAATGAGGGTGAATCGAAGAAAATTGATCCGGAAAAAAACCGATTCCCCTGCTGCGTTGTGTGGACACCGCTCCCGGTGCTATCATGGGTTTTCCCTTGCATTGGGCACGTCGGCATATGCAGGGATGATGGGGTCATTTTGGATTTTTCCGGACCCAATTGCATATGCGTAGATAGTTTTGCGTTTGGCCCTCCAACAAAGTACCTGGAGATAAGCAAAAATCAGGTGATTAATTATGGATATTTTGTAGAAGATAATAATTTGCATAGGTGAATGAATCACTCTGTATTCATAATAGGGGAGCTACAGATCCATGTTGGTGCAATGTGATGTTGATTTTAGGGATTTATGTGGTCTAAAATACATATCCTGCAGTTAGGACTGATTTTGATGATATATATATATCTTGCAGTGCTGCGCCTTGCCGGAGTCCGCTGCGTCTGCGCAAGGCCCCGGAGGCGAGACAGAAAAGAGTGGGGATGGAAAGGAAACTGCGGTGGCGAGCTGGGATGACGCATTGAACAAGAGCACGCTGGAGTATCAAAATCAGCCATACAACATCTTGACTTGCAACTGCCATTCATTTGTTTCAAACTGTTTGAACAGGTTGAAGCTTCAAGGTGGGAATTGGAATGTGGCAAACGTGGCTGCAGTAGTTATCTCCAAGGGACAGCATGTGGGCAGCCAAGCTATTCTTCGGACATATATACCATTCTTTGTTGTGTTTCTCGTAGGTTTCGTTCTTTTAGGTGGCATCTTCCTTAATCTTCTCACCCTCTTCATTCTTCTGGTTGTCGGGTGGTTTACTCTTGGCTCCTACTGTTTCAAAAAGTGGATCTACGTGTAGGGATCTTTCACCATTTGAGGTTTAGTAGCTAGCTAGTTCTTGCAGTCTCGTCATGTTAATTAGCAAAACAGGAGGGAAGAAGAATCTGTAGCAAATTAACCAGTGGATCTCGTGTTTATTGGGGATAGTGGTGCAGTAGTTGTGGGAGTCTATTGATCAATTGAAAATAACATTTTTATTCAGATCAGACATTCGATCGAAGCAGAAGAACCTACCTCCGATATTGGAGATCATGAACATAAAGAGTTTTGACTTGCCTCTCAAAGCTATAAGTTTTGATTATATTTTTTTTAATACAGTATTTATAAAGGATTTATGTAAATTATGAAGATAGTTTGTTGTTGGAGAGTTTCTGCTATGTAATAATATTATTAGTTATTGTATAATATATATACGTATATGTGTGCAATCAATTATATTGGGTTCTTAAAAATTTAAAATTCCAAAATCGGCTCAAATTCTGCAAGAATATTTATTATACAATTGTATCACTCCACGTCATTTTTACCATTTTTTATAGCATCTTCCACTATTAAAACTATTAATTTTAATTTAATATTTTTTTAATTTTAATTTATTATAATTTAGATTAATTTTATAAGTTTAACCATAGAGTTTATCCCACACAATTAGAGTATTTAATATTTTTAATAATTATTTTTCAGTTTTTAACTAAACTTTGATTATTAAATTGATTAATTTATAATTATAATTTGTGTTCTTATAAAATTTTAATTTTTATTCTTAAAAATCAGTAAGAGTATATTGTATTATATTTGATTTTTATTTTCCCACAAACATTAATTAAAATTAGTAATCAAGACAATAAAACACCATTGTGGAATAAATGATAAAGTGATAATATTATATATACTTTTAGGTGATTTATGGTCTTAAACTTCGCTCATATTCTTTAGGTAAAGCTAGGGTGTGCACGGTCTGATTTGGCCGGTTTAAGGGGCAAAATACGGACCAAACCAATAGGTACGGTTTGAAATTTTTACAAACCAAACCAGCCAAATAATTATTTCAAACCAAACCGGCTGAACCATATTAAAACGGTTTGGTTCGGCCGGTTTAAACGGTTTGAAGATTATTCAACTAATAATATTGCAAACAATGAAATTTGTATATCAATTTAATTATTAAATATTAATAAAAGAATATACACAAAATAAAACTAATATAAATATATCTTGCTTGTCATTAATTATAAATAGGACATAAGTAATAAATAAATAATGTTATATTTGCAAGAAACAATTAAATATAAGTTGATTTATAGGGTTGCAATTCGAAAGAATATAAGCATTGGACATATATATCAATATAATTGATATTTTAGCTTTTTATCAAATAATATTTTATTATCATTATTATATTTAAAATTATATTATTTATACGACCGGTTTTATCCTTCAAACAGTCGGCCAAACCAAATCATCCAGTTTGAGATTTTTCAAACCAATCCGGTCAATCATTTTTCTCAAACCAGCCAAACCGACCAAATTGATTTGGTTTGGCCGGTTCGACCGATTTCCGCCAAACCGTGCACACCCTTAGGTAAAGCTATATAGAGCGTGCTAATAAGTAATTTTAAACAGTTCAAAAAAATAAAATCATTTAGCTGTTATTATCATATGATAATAATGAATGTAATGATATACCATAATCTCAACTAAATTATCCGTTAAAAATAACTTCTTTTGAACTAATTGTAATAATTAAATATATGTATTTCTTAAATTCTTAATATTGTAAACATACCGTATCTTGAAATGATGAACAATTTAGCGTTTGAATTATATGATAGAAAGGGACACTTATGTCCATTTAAATTTTGACTCCAACTTAAAAAAGAAAAATTGGCGACCTGTACGTCGTCGTTTGAGCTCTTCTCCACATTCCAAATCGAAAGCTGCCGAAACCTCGTTCTCACTCGAAAGTCTGAGCACATACATCACTGCAGCAGCCCACCTTTTCCATGGGTTTCGGAGCCTTAAGATCCCTAATCCGACCCCTATCCAGAATCCTCTCTCCTGCAGCAACAACATTCTCCACCGCCCCTCCGCCACAGCCCCGCCACTTTTTCGCCCCCCTCCACCGCGATTTTCCATGGATCCCTCCTCGCTGCGCCTTTCACAGTCTAACAGACACCAGATATCCCAAACGTAGGCCCATCGACAAGCCTCGGCGCAAAAGAGCCAGTATAAAACCACCAGGTTTGGAAGAATTTAGTGTTTGGGGTTTTATACATTTAGCATACTGCATTTGTTTTGAATTATTTGGAATTTGATCATTCACCGTGGGGAGTTTTTAGGTCCGTATGCGTGGGTTAAATTTGTGCCTGGGGAGCCAATACTTCCTAACCAGCCGAACGAGGGAAGCGTGAAGAGAAGGCTTGAAAAGAAGAGAATCAAACAACATCGTGCATTTATTAAGGTGAATTTTTGAATTGTTAATTTCATCCCCTCTTTGGTTCATTCCATTTCAATTAGTCTTCATCCTGATCGTGTGTTAATTGTAATTGTTGACTGTCTTTTGAATTGATTCGTTTCCTTTTTGGGTCGTTATATGATCTCTATAATAATAACTGAGTGAGATGCAGATTTGAAATGTTTAAGGTCTGAGTAGCAGGTTTTGGAATTTGTGTATATGATTGCGGTGTTCTTGTACCAAAGTTTAATTCGGCATCTCATGATCAAGTTATCCTGATGAGTTGGTGTTCATCTCAAGGTTTAGTAATTTTTCAGCAGTAGTCAAGATTTTTTGTACTTTCTGGCTGTCTGCGCCTCTGTGGTTTTCTTGGAGCTTGGGCGTTGATCACTAGAGACCCAGATGAAATTTAGCGACGAGTTTATATAGGCCTTTGAAAAAACTGATAGAACGTAGCATTAACATTAGACTTCCTAGCTATTGATGCACTGTACATTGTTGGACTTTCAAAACAACCTTATTTTTGTGTTGAGCTGCCTTGATTACTTTGTTTGCGATTCTTTTATGAAGAGGGACATCATGTCGAATTGGGTTATTTTAACTCTTGATTTATTTGATATTCATGTTGAACTGGACATGGCCATTGGGAAGTTGAATAACTGTCTGGTGAAGATAGTAGTAACACAATTAATTTCTTAACCCATCTGCCATTTTTGAAATATTTCTCTAGGCGTTGTATTAACATTTGATATATGCACATTCAGTTTGTGCAACCATGATATTTTTCTTTTAGAAAATACTGTTATGTGAGGAACTTAGGAGTTTGGCGCTGAATATTTGACCAAATAGGATAAGTGAGTTACTATGGAACCTTATCAATAAAATCCCCCTAGAGAGGGATAAGGCTATACAAGTGAAAAGGGCTTTTCATGAGATGAGGTCTGTGGTAGCTGCGATTCTCATTTGAGCCCTAATCTTAATTTGTGTTTGGGTTATCGTTGTTTGGAATGATTATATTTGCCACCTTTGAATGTGCTCTATTTCTTGGATAGTTGGAAAGAAAGAAGCGCACGGCTCTGGTGCAGGAGGCCAAGAGGAAAAAACTGACGCAAAGGGTGGAGCGGAAGATGGCTGCAGTTGCAAGAGATAGAGCTTGGGCAGAGAGATTAGTGGAGCTGAAACGTATCGAAGAGGAGAAAAAGAGAGCATCTATAAGTTGATAAGTAGGCTGCTTTTTCAAACACTTTCATGGATTGAACTTTTCCTAAGATAAGAAAACCGTGAAGTCTCTCTCATTCTGTTGCAACCATTTTCTTACAACCGCTGCTTTTATTTATTTATTTTTTTGAGTGACGAATATTCACGATCTATCTTGTGTGAATTAATTTTTAGTATATACATGCTCATTTAAAAAAATCAAATTAGAGTCAACAAGAAATTGGGTCAACATTTCAACTGCATGGCTCTTATCCAAGTATCATTCCTGCAGCTGCAAATATAGTTATCATCATTGCCAATTGTGTTGGTGTAGTGGGGCGATGGTGATGGGAAGGTTCCTCTTCATTCTCACAGTGGCAGCAGACCACAATTTGCACAATCACAACCACAGGAAGCTCACATACATTCTTCTTCCCTAATGAATGAATGGATGGTAAAATAGAGATCTCAACTCAATGCGTGTCTGGAGTCGCATAGCTCCACCGAATGGTGTAAAAATACCACCAATTTTGTGCTCGAATTCATAAGGCTTCATCCATGTGAACAGAAGGATGCCAGCCTTTTGGTATCAAGTAACCTGTAATATTAATGTAAATTAAACAAGACCACTTGACTTGACTTGACTTGGAGTGTTGGTTGGAATTCACCTTCTATTTTGACATCCTTCACAGCACACTGCCATTCACTATGTTTCATTCCCACAGCACCATAAAAATCTATATACACTAAATTCATTGGCAAATATATCTACTACTTAATTAATTTCTGGTTTTGTCTTTGGTTGGAGAAAATATCTCATAATAAATTCTTGTTATACTTATACCATCAATTTAAATTCAATTTTTTTCATTTTCAGATTTATTTTTTAAAAAATATATTTTCTCAAATCTCAGGTTTTATTTTTAAGGAGTTTTATCGATTCGGGACCCGAAAGATAGTTTAATTGTCAATTCAGGACCCGAAAGATTAATTGTCAATTTAGGACCTAAAAGATCACAAAAATTCTCAATCCAGGACCTCAATATCAGGTCCTGGATTGAGAATTGTTTGATCTTTCGGGTCCTGGATTGACAAATCATCTTTCGGGTCCTGGATTGACAATTTAATTATCTTTTGGGTCCTGGATCGACAATTCTCCTATTTTTAAGTATTTATTATTATTTGTTTTAAATTGAAAAATTATATAAAATTTACTTAATATATTAAAACAGAAAAGTCTCACCAAAACTTTTCTCGCCCAAAATATGTAGCAGTTTATTTTCCTCTAATCTTTTAATATTGGTCTCCTAAGAGACGATCTCACCATTTTTTTTATTGTGAGACGGACTTTAATACATCATTTTAGTAAGTTAAATACATCATTTTATTTTTAAAAATTATATTATTTGTAACAAAGAAATACATCATTTGCAATAAAGAAACACATCATTTCATTAAATTCGTCTCACAATAAAAATGATGAGACCGTCTCATCGAAGAATTCCTCACAAAATCCTATACCCAAAAAACTAATTCTCTAGACCTAATTTTTCGTCACACAAAATCTCATCTATTCCTCACAATGACGTAGTCCATTACCCTCAAATCGAAAAATCTTCCTCTTTCACTATCTTCCACTCGTCACTGTCCTAATTAGCGTACTTACTCATTTCTTCTTTTCAAGCACCTTTAGTCTTTCGTTGTTATGTTAACTCAAGTGAAAGCTACATTTAATTTTTTAAACCCTATTTTATCATTTAATATGTTGAAGAATGTACTTCTATTACTTAAATTAGTTGGTACATAAGGATTAATATTTTTTTAAACTATTGGTCAACTTTTTATTTACTTATCACTATTTTTTTTGCGAAGATATTGTTGGCTAATGTCTTTTATTTATGTTGGTTCATCATTTTAATTTTAATTTTATTTTAGGAGTTGTTAAAATATTTTAAGAAAACCGGTGGGTTAGGGTTAGGTTAAAGAATTTTTAGCCCGATAAAAATTCAGCCCGATTCAACCTGGACCGAATAGCCTGCAACCCAATAGGGTGAGCCCGAAACCCGACGGGTCAGCCCGATTGACATCCCTAATTAGAATTGCAACCCAAAACCAGTTGAGTGAAATTTATTGATACCCATTTTCACTATATATATTACGAAAATACCCAAAATATTATATATATTCAAAAAATACTCATTGCACTATTCTGACACTTCTTCAGAAACCTGTTATAATTTTTTTAAAAAAAATAAAGTTGATTGAAGTTTTTTAATTAAATATATTTTTATCGAGGAGAGAGAAGGTCAGTATCGGGCCATGACACAGACCCGACACCGACCACAATCCAAAAAAAAAAAAAAAAAAATATTTTAATTGTGGTCGGTGCTGTGCCATAGCTCGACACCCACCGACCACAATTAAAATAAAATCTTAAAAAAAATAAAAAATATCAAAAGCGGGTCGGTGGCGACCCACTTCCCCCCACTATCACCATAGTTTCTCTATTTTTTGTGTTTTCTTCTTTATAAAAAAGACTAAAGGAACAAATTAAATACATAATATCTTTATCTTATAATATCAAAAATATAATAAACAAAATAATATATTTTTATGTTAGTTTAGTAGTCATTTTAAAATAGTACATGGTGGATACTCGTACACGTATTCCAAAATTTTGGAGGAAAATATATTGAACTCTTTTAATATATATTATATTATATATATATATATATATATAGATATTTATTGGAAGCAATATAATTCTCTTAAAACATAACTAATTTTAAATTTTATTTGATGTATGCTAATTTATGAATAATTAAAAGACAAAAATAAATATTGTACATTGGTTTTGCACTGGAGAACAAAACTGTATAGGACTGAATACAAATTAAAGGCAAAGTCTCCGATGAAACGGTCTCATCATTTTTATTGTGACACGAATTTAATAAAATTGTGTATTTCTTTATTGCAAATGATGTTTCACCATTTTTAATGTGATATGAGTTTAATGAAATAATGTATTTCTTTATTGCAAATGAAGTATTTCTTTGTTGCAAATAATGTAATTCTTAAAAATGAAATGATGTATTTAATTTATTGAAATGATGTATTAAAGTCCGTCTCACAATAAAAAAATAGTGAGACCGTCTCTCAGGAGACCAACCCAAAATTAAAACATGAAGCAAGTAACAGAACTTGTTTAATTTAGCCTCATCCCATTCCAACTTATGCATCTATGCCCTTGACCTTGAGCACTGAAAGTATATATGAAAATATGATTGCACTGGGAAGAAACACACCCAAGTATAACAAAATACTATACTATACCTTCCAAATTATAAAGCAAGAATCAATCATATTTCATGCCTTATCGAGGGGCTTTCTGTCATTATAGCAAGTCTCCCAAACAGACTCCATGGCCTTCTTAGTCATATACTCCGTGCAGTGCGGGTTGGAACGGACCGATTGTGACGCCCTTCGCCTCACACACTCCTTCAACAAAGAGGGAAAAACAAGTAAGTATCTGCACCATTGAGTTCATATGATTTACCTCAAGTGAACTACTCACTGGCTCGTGGCCTCGGAGCTTTTTTTGACCGCGTAAAAGCTCCCTTAGATAATGGCAATCACCACTCAAAACATTAGCTCGAATCTACTCATGCCCAAAGACAATAGTTTTAGGTTGAAGTAGTTGCAGCAAACATTCAAACCAGTCAGATTCCCAGAAGCGAAAAAAGCCAAGAGGATGGTGGAAGCATAAGGGGGTGGTTTACCTCAGAACAAGCTTGGTGATAGCAATTAGACCAGTCCATATTTTTGGCACGGCAGTGATCGTATGCATGAATGAGCTCGTGGGTGAGAGCTTGGGTCACGTCATCTTGGAAGCTCACATAATTACAGCATACATATATCTACCCCCACATGACAATAAGAACACACAGATTAAGACTAACATTTCAAACCAAAAACTTCACTCGAGAGCAATGCCATTGCAAATGGGGGATGCTGGATATAAAAAAACTAATACTCCATAGGAGTAAGATTTTTCTTAATACTTTCACTACTGACATAAAAAGCACATTTTTACCATATAAAAAGAACATTAAGCGAGGGCATAAAAAGGGGAGAAAATAAAATTAATGCCCACCAAATATGTGGAAGTAGATAGATAGTAAGTCCAAAATGGCTCTTGAATCTTGAACTTGGCAACTTCATATTTCTATCTTAAAAAGAGAAAAAAAGGTAGGGTTTAAGTAATTACCCCTCCGCGTGGACTGAAGCTAGCAGCGTGTCGCGAATGGCAGTGGGCGGGCAACATCCATTTTTTAGGATTGATGGAGCATCCAGATTTCTCCATTTCCTCCAACAGAAGCTTTACTTTGGGATCTGCAATCCAGAGTTACTGAGGTCTCTGCTGATTCTAACATCGCTCATTTCAATTTCTTTAAGAGAAGACCGAATATACCTTCCAAACCCTTCTGAATCATCCGCCGGCATTCCTCCACCGGTACGCCGCCGTAAGAAGTCTTCCCGGACTTCCGTAGATCCATCATGATATTAAAAAATCTTTCTACATCCTCCATCACCATCCCGCAATATCTGAAAGGGCTTTATCACTCAGACGCTGTTGTTTCTACCCTCTAGGGCTAGGTTATTCCACTTCATTTATATATATTTATTTAATAAGCCCAAATATCATATATATATATATATATTAAAAAAAAAAGTAGAAATTTTAAACATCATATATGATCAAAATTGTTCTCCATATCATCAAATATAATTACATATCTTTTTTTATTAAAAACATATACGAATTATTTTTATAGCAAAAATTTAATCCGTATTCAGAGGATTGGCCTGGAAATTTAAAAAATATCAAAACTAAGAAATATAACCAAAATCTAAACTAAATTGCATCTTTTTCAAACAAGAGAGGAAGTATGACATCTTGATCAAATTTCCTTTGAATTCGAAGAAATAAAGGAAATATGTGAAGTTCAAATTCATTTGATGCGCTCGTTCTACATCAAGGAACAAATTTTCAGGTAGGATGCTGCAACTAGTTTTTAGTTTTTACATGTTGAAGGCGATCCTTCTAAATCTAAGTTGCTAATCAAAATATGTAAAAGCAGATTACACCAAAACCTCTGCAACTCCACTTGTTTTCTTTGTTCCTCCTCAGATTGCACTGCAATGCTTATACATTATCATCTACGTATGATATGCTCCACTAAGATGCCTGAAAAGAACAATTCAGAATGAAAACTTGAATAAGTTAACTTCACAACCCTGGATCAATTTTCACATTACATTGATTACAAAAGCATGAACAAATTGTCAACTGTAAGAAAAAGTTCAAACCCATTCTTTAATCCAACCATAAAACTCAACCAAGCCGTTCCTGTGGAATATTATGTAGTTCTACTATGCCTAACTCAAGGTGAAGACATCAATCCTAGGGGTTGAATTGAGTACCAAGTTATATTGTAAACTGTAAAGTAAGAACTGACATCAAATCAAATCCAACCTCCACTGTAACAACATCATGCATGGAGTGTTGAATATAAAACACCAAACACAACCGACTAAAGCAGCAATTTTGAAATTTTAAATACAGAGGAGATTCAATCACATAGCAAGGATGCTATGTTCTGTTTCAGAAAATGTCTCAAGGCCTAGTTCAGATAAATGAGTATCTATCTCATCAAACAGCCCGTGAGACAAACATAGCCAAAATGGTTAATCATCAGCCTGAAACTGGTAAACATTGACCTTAACTACAATATATGTGACATCCACCATAAACACAAGAATTTTACGAAGCACCTCAAGCAAAACTCCTCAAAGATCAACCAAAACTTAAACAAAGATTGATATGGATATGATCCAGTATTGTATTATGAAAACCAGAGACAGAACTCATTGGAGTTTGGCCACATTAATGTCTTGAAATGGCATGAGAGTATTTTTAAATCAACCTAAATTCAGAATAAATTTAATGGATGATTAATTCAATCTCCATTATTCAGATCAAAATGTTCCACACTGAAATCCTTCATAGCACATCGATTTGGTCCTATAACTATTAAACAAATATCAAACAACAGTTGAGGAAATATAAAAAAAATGACATCAGAAGTATTGAAAATTTGTTTTGTTTTTAACAAACTTGTACCCATGTCAAGATAAACACATTGATATGTCCACAAACATTTTCATCACTGTATCCAAGTTAACAGTATCAGCGCTCGACATTTCAGAAAGAAATGTCAACATTTTGAAATCAATCAAACCCGAACCAATTCAGCCACGCTTCCAAGTTGAACATCGAACTACTAAATCAGCTACACTTTGAAGTCAAACATAAAAAAACTCAATTCAGCTACACTTACCTCACTCCATTATTACATTGGCCCCGACCTCCTTCATCTTCCCAATAATCTTTTCCGCCTCATCCTTCGTTACGCCTTTTTTCAGCAAAGTCGGCGCTTTCTCCACCAAATCCTTCGCCTCCTTCAAGCCCAGATCCGTGCAGGCCCTCACTTCCTTGATAATCTTAATCTTCGCAGCCGCATCGAAACCGCCCTCGAGCTTCAAATCAAACGACGTCTTCTCCTTCTTCTCCTCCTTTGCCGCGCCTCCGCCTCCTTTCGCCTTCGCCCCCGCCATTCCCGGAGCGAATCCCATTCCGGGCATCATAACCGTCATCGCCGGCATTTCCTCAATCCCCATTTTCTTCCTCAGAACCTCGGTTAAATCCGCTATTTCGAGCAGCGTGAGACCAGAAATTTCATCAACGATTTCAGATACTCGTTCCGATGGGGCGAAACCCGACTTCTGAGCTGAATCCGAGAATCTTCGAATCAAATTAGAGTTTCTCAGAGGGGATTTGATTCGGGGACTGGAAATGGGATTGGGGAAGCGGGTGATGGATTGAGAAATGAAGCGGGAAAAATAATGTCTCATTGCCGAAGAATTACTTGGTTTTATTGGGTAAGAAGAGTGGTTTTTCGCTTGAATGATCGAAGATAGGGTTTTTCCAGAAATTTGTAAACCCTGTATTGAGAAGGAGAAGTCGAAGTCCAAGTCGAACAGAACAGGGTTTAAGATCCGGGTGGAATCTGGATCCTAAACCCGAAACAAGTGACGTGGAATTGGGAGTGTGGAAATTGAAAATGAATAAATTGGGAAGAAAAACACAAAAATAAAGATCATATAAGCTAATTTAATTTGTTATTAATATTTGATAAATAAGGATATGAGCGAGTTGAGTCGAGTCTCCTCCTATACTTGTCTTTTTTGTGAGATTGCAAGATATCTAAGCGCATGCATTTTTATTTGAAATGTGCATTCAGTTTGAAATAATTTTAGCATAATTTTACACTATATTCCGTACGCAATGGGTATTCCCAATATAAATTAAATAATATATTTTAATATAATAAATAATGTATTCTATAAATATATTATTTGTATTCCGATTGGAATATATTATATATAAATAAATATTTTAATTAGAATGTACCTACTATTCGGAATGA
>JAPKLW010002816.1:18845-29405 GCA_026898455.1 Plectranthus barbatus | reverse complement strand
ACGAGAAATCATATTATCACCTAATCACTACCATATATATATATAGAGTAGTGATCATATGAGAATAGTTTTTAATATGAGAAATGAGAATAAATCTCAGCCTTTGATTTTGTGATTTCAACGCTCATGATCTATTTCACTCCGTGTGCAGTTTTCCTCGATTATCCTGCAGTTTTGCAAAATTAAGGTTATTTTTGTAATTTTAACTTTTTTTTAAAATCTGAAATAGTATCTCATTAGATATTTTATTCATTTCTTCGCGCGATTTGATTTCTTCTTCCTTCTTCGTTCGATTTGATTTATATTTCTTCTGTCGATCATATTTTTTTATTTGTTTTTAGATTTCGCATTCGTGTTCGGTCTCGACTTTCTTTATTGTGCATGAATATAGTTTAAGAAAATTTGTTTTATTCAGATCGACGTCCATTTTTACTATTATATTGTGCATCTTTAGTGTTAACTTTGTGCATTTTTGTATCTTACAGGATCATTTATTCCAAAGTGTGTATTCAAATCGACGTTCATTTTTACTATTATATTGTGCATCTTTAGTGTTAACTTTGTGCATTTTTGTATCTTACAGGTTCATTTATTCCAAAGTGTGTTGATGAAATGAAGCATTTTAAGGGCAAAGTTTTTAGAACTGTTGATGTTGGTATTGAGTTTTATAGAGACTACGCTCGTGTTGCTACTTTGAAGAAGAAGATGTTTAATTTTTTTTTAATTCGTATTTATGTAAAAATGAAGTAAATCGGGCTTAAAATGCAGGTTGCTGTTTGTGTTTGATTTTTTTTACAGTTTTAGCCTTTAAAGACTAAAACTGCAGGATATTGAGGCAAAAATGCCGCGTTTTTCAATTTGCTGAGAAGGAATCATGTTCGTCGATTTGATGAGATGGACGCGTGAGATCTATTCTTATTTCTCCTAGTAACTCCTATTCTCACCTGATCACTACCATATATATATATATATATATAATTAAATATTGCCAAACCTACGGGCCAAACCGCAATCCACCGAGCTCAATCTGTTCGGTCTGCCAATTCGTCGGGTTCAACCGTTCTATTAAAAATAATTTTAAGTTGAATTTTTTTACCCTAAGCCGCATTTTAGCCCGCCGGTTTCAAGTTGACCTATCGATTTCGAACTTTATTGACATCCCTAAAAATAAAAATATCAAATGTAATGATGTGATCCATAGAATGTTGAGTGAGAAAAAAAAAAAAAACACACACACACAATTGCATTCCATTCATCCACAAATTAATATTACTCATACACATCAACAATAGAATTTCCTAATAATCAAGACAAAGAAAGCAAAGATAAAAAGACAGCATTCGTCAAGTTGAAGTTCTTGTTCATGAGAATATGGGTTTCAAGAGTTGATCTTTCTGCAATTCTTCCTGATTTCTCCCTTGCGGCCCGTCAGTGGAGAGATGTTTCCCATCTTAACCATGGACTCAGCAAACTGCTGGAAGAAAAGGTCTTTGCTCCAAGCATATTTCTTCACCAGCTCAAGCGATTCTTCATTCTTGGTCACCAGAACTTGGTCAGAACTCAGAAGCCCCTTGAAACTCAGCAGATTCTTGAAGTAGCTGTTGTCGAAGGTCGTCGGAGAGACGAAGTCCAGGAAAAAGAGGTTCTGATCGCCGCCGGATTGCGGGCACCTTGCCCGCAGCTGGCTTGCGTACGACTGATCCAAGGTGGAATCTGGCCTCGAGTTTCCTGTCTGGTTGTACAGCCTCTGCCTGAAGCTTACGCATCTTGCATTTCCTATGGTGTGACTCCCTGCAAGAAACCATGCATGCATCAGTTGGCATTCCCTTCATTTTCGATATTTGAATGGGATGATGAAAATGTACCGGATAATGCTACAAGATCAACGATGTTCAATCCTTTCAACTTGAACTTGGTAAGGATTGTTTGGAAGGTGTTGTTTGGAGCTGGGATGTTGTGGTTTGATCCACTCAAACTAGCACCTCTCGAGTCCCTTCTCCCTAGTGGAACCACCCAACTCGGGCCACCGGTCTGCACAGAAAATAAAAATCAAGAATTTAATGCATTGATATGATGAAGTGAGGAAATGGGAATTTCTTGGACTCACAAGAACTGTGGAGTCTCTAGCAACAACGGCCAAGATATCTGCGCAAGAAACAGTTTGAGGGCACTCTTTCTCAAGAGCAGATTTAATCTCATCGATCACATCAAATCCACGAACTGAGTTTCTGTTGGGGTTGGAGTTCTTCTCACTGGTTACGCCTCCAGCGCTGTCTAGAAGAAGCGAGGCATCACATCCCTTCAAACAAATAAAACAAGCAGAGATGAAAAGAATTAGATGATGATGATGAAGTGTTGAAATTATTTTTTGAAGTGAGTTGAAAACCTTGACAAAGCAGTCATGGAAATGAAGCCTGAGGAGTGAAGCAGCCATGCGAGGCTCTTTAGCGACGGCTTTGGCGACGATGGACTCGATGATTTTGTGAGCTTGTGGGCATGTGCGGTCGTAGAATTGTGGGTAGAGGTAGCCTCCATTTGTGTTGTGGCTCGAGCAAAGAGGTGCCAAAGCAACCAGAGTTATAATCAAGAACAGGTTTGCCATTTTTGCTGTGTGCTGGTTGAGGTAAAGGCTTGTTTGATGAAATGGGAGATGCCATGTTGAGTATTTATAGAATTCCAGAGAGAGACAGAAATTGGAGTTGGTTGGATTTGAGTTGAACTGGTTTACTTTCTCCATTATTGCAAACTAATGCTTGGTCCAGTTTTTCATCAGTGTTTTAGCTTCATATATATATATATTTTATAAAAAAAAATCAAGATTAACTGTATGGTATGAAAGTAAATAGTGAAATACGAGATTTTTAGAAAAAATATTTGTGATAGCTACATTACTATTTTGGATAAAAATGACCAAGTCCACAGGCAAATGGGAAAAGATGGCGAAGGAATCAGGATTGGAAGTACTTCACCTGCTCTGTTGACAAAAATGGGCGCTTCTAAAACCTTTTTTTTTATGAAATCCGGTATATAATTTAAATGCGGAATGGATGTTTTTTTCTGTCCTCGAATTAACGATCAACTGATCAGGCAAAGTATTTTAACCACCGAGTTTGGAGGAGATAGACACTTTCAAACAAAATGCATCAACTATAATAATAAGTGGGATTGGTAATTGAGAAATATTATATCTTGAAATCAAATACAATTCACTTGCATCTAGTAGTATGTGGTTTACACACGAATTTACATGAACAAAGCATACATGAATTGACAACCACAATTTATCCTCTTTAAGATGTTTTCTATTTGTCCTTCAAATCTTTTCTCACTCCTCAAATGATCTGTAAAATGTTGACTGGCTAATAAGAGGACATAATAGTAGGGCAACTGCTCCTCTGATCTTGTCAAAAACAAAAATATTTTTCTTTTTCTAATATATAGCCTTCTTACCTTTTAAGATTCTTCTTATTATATACTCTAATGTGTCACATCTAATTTGACTTAAATTTTTTTTTTTCTCTCATTTTGCAAATGTGACTTTTTCATCTGAAGGTGGAGAAAAACTGCATAAAAAATCATACAGACATGTGATTCAAAGTGTTTATTTTTTGTTCATATTCGAAAAAAATGAAAACATTTTAATAAACTTATTAATGCATTTTGTTCGTAATTTTGAACAATATACAACAAAATTGTTTTTTTTTTTAAAAAAAAAAAAGTTGAAATGGGATTACATAATTTTGGACTTGGAAAAAAGACCAGGCCAGGCCAAGGCAATCAAATCTTAAAATGGACGCCATGTATGTCTCCCTTGCCTTGCGTAATTATTAAAAAACTTAGTTTACATAAATAAATGTATACACGAAATTGAAGAATTCTACATTGGGTATTATCGTTGAACTAGGAAATTTCCTTTCGACATTGTGTGATGTCTGAAAAAACCAACCTAAAACAAAAACAAATCGAAAAGCTGTATAGTTTTTAGAATCTTCAAAATAGAGTTTTGGGTTGGAGGCTGCAGAATCAGATGGCGCCGTAAGTTTTTTCACTTCTTGATGCCGTTCCTCGACTAGAACTTGCTTCTTGCTCCCACGTAGCTTCATTTACAAAAGGATCGTTGCCATTGCCCGGCCGCGCATACCGGTGGCTGCCTCCACTCGCCTGTGTGTTTCACATAAGGCATATAAGCATAGCTGCATGCATTTTACTCACAGATACGACTTTTCAGTCATCCAACACCAACTAGGCCTACTGTGTGGCAAGTACAACCTTCAGTTCATCGAAACTTAAAAGGATTGTGTAAGATCTACTTACGGTTTCCAAACATGCTGATAATATTGCCATTCCAGGGATGGCATCAAGACCATGCTGCAAATGAAAGGTTAAAAATCAAAATAAGAAACAATCATAGCCTCGTACATTATTACATCAAAAACTGTAAAAGTAACATACCAAGTTTCGCACTCGTGTTTGATAAATAAAACCTCCAACGCAGGATAGCGTCAAGCCCACGATTAATCTGTTTGCAAAAGCAACATTGTGCAGTTAAAAGACCCATAGAACTTTACTTCCACTATCAGCAGACTGAAGTGTAAACCGACATACATGCATGAGAGGATTCCAAATATAGCCCATCCTTTCATAGAATCACCATGTTCATTCTGGCTGTGTTCTGTACAGTGCAAATACAATGTAAGATTAGTATTACTAGTCGTACAAGAGTACAAACAAGAATGAGGCCTAACGAAGTAACTGAACTAGATATAACGAAGCATGATGCTGAAAACTCAAGTTGTTCATATTTTGGTTGGCAAAGATGTGTGTGAGAGTATGGATATGATGTCAATGCATTGGTGGGGCCTAGTTATGTTGAATACATGCTCACCGCACATCTTTGCTAAGGTAAACTGAATTGGACTGTATTTCTCTACTGGAATTGTAATTTCAACTTCATAAGGTGTATCTCGAGCCTTTACACCTAAAGTAGAAGCAATGTTAGAACATCGGTGGAACCAAACAAAAGTAAACCCAATTTTGTGACATGATTAATGAAGATATGTACATTTCCAACCCACAATTATGATTGTGGGAGACAAAGTAGTAGGTGGGTTGCCATTTGCTCCTGAGCCAGACAACTTAACATCCAATCCTTCTTCAGGAGAAATCTGGAGGAAGATGGTGTTCAGTAAAATAAATAATAAGTAGAAGTAAAAGGAGAGGAGAAAAGAAAAATAAAAGAACTGCATGTCGTGCATAAACTAATGCAACTACGTATGAGATCGAATAAATAAGAACCTTGATTGTGGGTTTCTGCACTAAACCTGAGTTGGAAGCAACTGCTGTTACGTATAGGGTTACATCTCTTTGGTCAGTGCTGAAGCTGTAGCAATAATTAACAAACCATCGGTCATAGTTCTGTATACAACATAAATTAACATCATAATCAAATAATAATAAATAAAAAAAAAGTTAAAAGAATTGGACCTGATACATGCTCAAAGAAAGAAGTGACGAAATAACTAAAAGTAGTACCTAAATTGATCATAAGCCTTTTCATAACCCAATTGAGTCAAGCCATTATAAACCTACAATTATTAATGGTATATGTAGATAAATACATCAGTTTGTCGCAACATTGACTACTCAAAAGGAAAATTTACATAATAATAGAACTCCCTCACCACTTCCCATGACCGTGGATGAAAACCAACTGTGAAGCCTTCAAATACCCGCAAGCCTGGCTTCATGCATGGTAAGGCGAGATCAATGAGTACTCTGCCCCAAAAATACAAACCAGCCACATAAACATTTAAATCAAGAACAATACTGTGGAAGCAACATGGATATGTATTGCATTTATATATGCGTATATATAGGATCCTAGGTTCTCACTGAAAACTGCTACCTATATATGTTTATGTATATTGCCAACATGTTTTGAAGGCTTTACTTGACCTAGTGAAGAACACAACAAACAAAGCATAATGACTATAAGTTTGTATGAAAACCTGCAAGTAGATTCATATGTAACATTGCAGATGCATCCAAGTCCACCTGCATAAAAAGTATGGACCTTAGCAAATGCTATAGGCATAATAGTATGGTCTCAAAAAAAAAAAAAAAAAAACACCTTAAAATTATGAGTTATTCCATGTGCAAGAAACAAGAAACAGGATTTAACAAATATATATTAACCAATGAGATGGGCATGGGGGGCAGTGGTGAAAGCACTCTACCAATAATTAAGAGGCCATGGGTTCGAGCTTATATGAGGACAGGAAGGATGTGTGCGTTTAAATTAATGTAAATTAAAAAAAATTATTTTGCATGTCCATTGATTCTCCAGGACAGAAGCATAAAACTACAAAGACGAAGTCATGCAGCTTCAAGTACAAAAAAACACATTAATCAAGCTTAGGCATGCGGGAAGGCAGAACTTAGAGAAGCCCATCATGGCATAAGCATGTTATAATTATAAATTATGACTCCCCATGCCCCAACACAAAAGCTCCCACTTGTATTTTAGTTCAAATTTGGATCTCCATGCCCCTTCTGTCCATTTTTGGATTATTCATGTCCAAAACTAGCAGCAACATTGTTTTCCTGGATCTTTTCAAAATAATATGCAGGAATTTTCTTTCTTCTAGTTAACTAAGGTAAACATGAAGGGAACAATAAAGCAAATTTTCTCACACACTCTTGTTCATGTTCCCCTCCACTGTTAATTAACTTCCTCCTAGCTTGATGGATCTAGATCAACTCATTCAACCATGTAAAATTTCTATCACCATCTGTAACATTGCCACCACCTTGCACCATATTTGATGTGAGATTCAATTTTCACAGGATTGGTTACTTGGAGCATTCATACCACAGCCAATATATAATGAACATATAGGCCATTTGGGAAAAAAATGCAAGCTTGGGAGGTCACAATTTGGCATTAAAGAAATACAAACACAATATTAACTGTCAACGCAATAAACCTTGTCAACAAAAAATTGCAAAGCAAGAAAATGGATCATCAGATCCAGTTAAATTGTATAGAGGAGCATTACAGACAATACCAAAAAAACTTCAGTCTGAACAGATATGGGTCTTTCTAAGAATGCAGATCATAAATACAGTGAGAATGAATCTTTGCATACCTGCACATTGTCCACTCGGACAACTTCCACATATTACATTTACCTGAAAATTGAGAAACAAGTTGCTTTTGTTAAAAATAATATTGCATGCTGCAATCAGAACTACCCCAAAACATATATGAAAACAATGTGAAGCAGAATTGCAGAACCAGTAATTCATCTCACCTGGGCTGTGCGACCCAATTTATCATAACTTTTCTCACAGTGCCTTAGGTCACCATCATAGTATTCCTGGAAATGTAAACTTGCAAGGCTGTTGAAAGTTCATATAACAAGTAAAGTGGACTTTTAATCACATAATTAGTACTTACAATACATCTCTTTAAACAGGAAACAAAGTGTCCAATTTTTCTGGAGGATGCTACAACTGTATTCACTTTAAGAGTGGATATTTAAATGATTACCAAGTCAATAAAGATGACATAGTTTTTTTGTAAATGAAAACATCTCAAACTTTGCATTGACCATATAATTGAATAAGAAATTTAGGAGACTACCATTAGAAAAGGTGATAAACTAGGAAGTTGCAGCACACCCACACGAATAATGTTGAGTAAGAAACCACCTCCAAATATAACTCAATGCATATACTACCCTCTATACTTTCAGTATACAGATAGAAAATTATGATTGGTAATAAAATCTACCTGAACAAACTTCGCATTGCCAGTACCAGTAGTAAAATAATTGAGGCTGTCAAATCTCCCAAAATCCACATAACCCTATCAATTAGAAAAAGTAAAAATAAAATTGAATCATGGCATGTCAAGAAAATTAAAATTGATATGGTGAATACAGAACTTTGTTCACAAACACTTGCTCACACAAAAATCTGAAATGGACAATCGAACATGCCTTAGGCTAGTACAGTTTGCAACTGGAAAACATAAATCAAGCATGCATACACATTCACTCGATTCTCTTTCAGCTCCAATAGAGGACATTTTGAGTTCTAAATGATACCAGATAGAAAAGAATACTGTACAAGTTCTCTAAATTGATTTCACATTTGAATATATGCTCCAAACTAGAAATATCATCTAATGGTTTTTGGTAGTCAACGCATAAAAGAAAATAAATTCTTACAACTAACCTAAATTTCTGCAATTTTTAAAATCATCATTTTCTGATTTTTGTTTCACGAGAATGATTCCATGTGAACAATGATTGAGACAATATCACAAGCAAATAACAAATATATTGAGAAAAAATCATTCTATAAAACAGATTCGAAACTTGAGTAAAAAATGTAAAGCCATATTCGACAAATCATAACGGAATTTGAAAAGAATGAGAAGGCTATGTATATACTTCTGGCTGGGATCGAGTTTCAACATCCTTACAGAATCGTACTACCAAATCAGGATCCTGCATTGATATCATAAGCACAGTCATTAATCCAACTACAGCTGAAGAACTTGTCTTGAGAGAGGACTTTGTGATTTTCCTAATCTCAACACGGTATTACCTTCTCATCATCATACTCAAAAAGTTGTCCGACCAAGTTGCTCTAGGCAAAGCATTAAGAAGAAACAACCAACAAGGAATTCTAAAAATGGAAACAAAAAGGTCATTTCCATCGAAACACCAGTCTTCCACCTCAAGCAACAAATAAATAGTGCTTCAAGTTAAGATAGCAAAAGATCACTCAAATACAGACGGCAATGTTAATAGCTATATACATATTCCATCATTAACCACAACACACAATCCACAAGATCAATATCAAAATTTACCACATCAACAAAACCTATTTAATACAACCAAAAGAAGCACATTTGTGTGCGTTCAACTTTTGAAACAAGGATACAAAATCATATATGTGGCTGGTGTTATCGAGGGCGTAGCAATTAGTATTTGGTACAGCCACAGAACCGGCTCCAATTGCGCCAAAAATAGCAGCTGAAACACACGAAAAGAACCCGTCGATAGAAATACAGCACAAATGATTACACACTTATCATTTACCCGTAATAACAGCAACCAAAAATCCATGCATCGCATCAACACAATAATCTGTGCTCCAAAATCAAAATGAGACCGCGTACACTATCAAAAACTGTCCAGCCAAACAAATAACCAGCTCAAAAATTCATAGCCAAATAGAACTGCAGATGAGGTTAATTCCTCATTCAAAATTTCAACGGAGAAAAAAAAAAAAAAGCCGCAGCTTCTTGTGATTTATAAGCTTTCGATGTTGTGAAAATGCTGTTCATTCACCAAAAATGACTAAGTTTCATACAGCGTTGCGAGCATTCATCGAAGAACGTGAAAATTAAACGAGAATTCAGAGATGCAAATGATGAGATGAGAACCTCCAAATTTACACCGGTGCTTAACGACGTCGTATTGCGACTTCGGCGATATATCTGAAGCTTTCGGTGAAAACTACTTAACGGGCTTAGCCTCGTAGACCGGCCCGGTTCGGCCCTCTTTCTAGTAATTAGGCTGGGGACTGTTTGGGCTTTACCATAAATACACGACCCCAATCTAATTATGCTTAATTATTCATCCATAAATGAGAAAATATTATTTGAAGCCTAAAAAGATTTATTAAATATAAAAATGTGTAATATTTTGGTGTAAGATGGATGAAGATTCAATCATACATAATCACTTTTCTATTGGGAGCAATTCTCTTACTTTTTTACTAGATTTACACCCGCGCGTTGCGCGAACAAATATTCTTCAAAATAATATTAAAAGAATCTAATTTAAAATAATACGGTTCATTTTATTTTATAATAACTTACATTTCTGTTGTACGTATATAAATAATGACATAGAAATTTTTCATATTTGAGTAAAAATATTATAGTAGTCACCTTAAAATAATACAAATTACATATTATATAATCTTTGAATATATAAAACTTGTCTAATAAACTTACAAAATTATAATTTGACTCACAATATTGGTCCATATTTGTAATATAATATCTTACTCCAAAAACCATGACTTAATTTTTAAGTTTGTACATTTTGCTAACTTAATATTTTTGTAAAAACTAATAGATATTGCAAATTAAAATGTACTAATTCCTCAAAATACTATGAATATAAAATTAAAACAATAAAATGAGAATTTAATATTCAAAATATTTAATTGAAGATATTTTTTGTTTGTTTGATACAAATACGATAGTGCAACCTATTTTTATAGTAGTAATAAAGAGATAAGATTTAACCACTTCTACTTTAATCTAATGGCTCTAATTAACTTTTTAGATTGTCTTCTTAAATTTATATTTATCCTATTTTATAGAGAGCCTTATAGATTTATCGAGAACTTAATTCTAAAAAATGACTATCACAATTATTGACTTGAATTCCTATAGTTAAAAGCCATAAATAATTATAGCACAAACTTATTAATTAAATGAAGTTTATAATTCATTTTCAAAGTAAATTA
>JAPKLW010002816.1:0-13845 GCA_026898455.1 Plectranthus barbatus | reverse complement strand
ACATATTATATAAAAATATTTGAAAATATTAAACTTGTCTAATAAACTTACAAAATTATAATTTGACTCACAATATTTGTCCATATTTGTAATATAATATCTTACTCCAAAAATCATGATTTAATTTTTAAGTTTGTACATTTTACCAACTTAATATTTTTGTAAAAACCAATAGATATTATAAATTAAAATGCACTAATTCCTCAAAATACTATGAATATAAAATTAAAACAATAAAATGAGAATTCAATATTCAAATTACTTTGCAAATATATTTGTTTTGTTTTCCATTCCAAATAACTTTTGCAATTTAGAAATCCTAAAGTTGACTTGCTATTAAATTTCATTTATGTAAATTTTAACAATTTTAGAGTCAAATCATTTCTAAATATAAATATTTATAAAAATAAAAAAAACCCACACGTCTTTTGCAATTGTATTTTTTTTTAATTTTTACATACACAAATTTTTATATATATTATATAAATTTAGAATCCAACTATCAATTAATATTGAAAAATATTATTAATTATTTAATTTTTTTATTGCACAAATTTCAATAAATTTGGAGGGAAAATAGGAAATGTTGACCGGTTCTCTTTTAGTATATTATATAGATATAGATATTTTTATTCATTTCTCATTAATCTCTCTACACAGACTATAAAAGCGAAATTTATAAAGAGAGAACCTCAAACAACAGCTGCAAGTAACTGACAATTGTTTTACATTAAAGGACACGAGTTATGAAATAAGCGTAAGCCAACTTCATAGGCCGCTTCTCAAGATTTTGGTCTTGAAGCGCAGTCGGATCGCTTGATTGCGGGCACCCCGGGCCGTGTTGGCATGATGTCAGGTTTTGTGAACCAGGTGGTGTATAGAAATTGCTTGTGAGGGCCAACATGGTTGCAGATTAACCTCAGCTTCTGCCTCTCTCTCATCCATCTCATAACTATTTTCATGTGCCTTTTGCTTGAGAGCCCTCTCAACCCAACATCCTGATCATGTGAAGAAACATCATCAGCCAACCTAGTGCTAGCGTATGAGATAGGGATATATATTCTGTTGCAACCATAACAGAAGAAAACAGACTACACACAGAAAGTTAGGAGTTAAAAGAGTCATCGTCCACAATGATTTCTAGTTGGGCACATAGATGACTCTCTCAGAACACAGCATGTTAGCACAAAAGTGTTCACAGAAGTTAAATTGCAGTTTTCTGGTCATATTCATAAAGTTATATGATTGCATAACTTCCCAATTCATGAAGGAAGCAGGTATCAGGTGGGTGCCTAAAATAAGTTAAGATGTATTCATAATGTCTATTGAGTAATTAGCAAAACTGACATGCCACATTTCGAATCGAGCATTCTTCACACAGCATCAACGGTCTATGAAGCAAGGTGGAATTATCAGTATATTAACTACTTGACAGATGAAAATTGGAACAGAACATGAATGGCATGTGATCATCTTGAAACAAGTTTTTGATAATTCTCTGCAACTTAACAGTGAAACAGAGGATGTTTCTGGTTTCATATTGCCGTAGTGAATGAAGCGAAAAATGAAGTTATGCCATATAGTATTAAGATTTCAAAATAGAAAGATTGCAATTGAGTCAGAAAATCATAATCAATTGATAAGCCAACAGCCTTTAACCATTCAGTCATGGATGCAAAGAGCTGGGCAAAACCATGCCGTTTCTTCCACATCAACAGAAATAGCAGATGCTCAATGGGATTGGGCCGAGGGGAAACAACAGCATATTCACTGAGCTATTGCAGCAAAAATCACTAAAACACCTTATAATGGCAGAAACACATATTAAACTCAATGAACTCCAGCAGAGACTTGCAGTTGGTAGTTTTGGAGGGAAGCCATGAGCCAATATTGTAAATACAAGTCAAACCTATGGTCTTTCAATCGCGGGTTCCCCACTTACAAGTCACAACTAGTCATCATATTTTTTTTTAATGTGTAAGAAGGAAAGGAGCAAGTACCTGAACATGTTCCCAGGTGTCTGCAATGGTTAGAGGGCCATGTTCCTTCAAGATGTCGAAGATAACCCTCGTTATCGTCTGCGTTTGCTCGGGAGGAGTTTTGAGTTCTATTGGTTTCATCTTTGGTTTTGGCTTCTTAGCAATATACCTGATAACAGTGGCAAACATGACGAACCTTTTCCACGAAAGAAAACCTTTTTGCAGCTGCAGAATAACGCAAACACACAGTAAATACTAATCGCAAGAATTGTTGTAAAACATAGAAGCTGAGAGAAAAGGTCTAGAAATTAATACTGAAACCCAAATTACCAATGCCCAGCCTCCGTTTTAATTTCTAACGCTACAGTTTGCTCAAGAACACTTTTAAGTCTCGAAATCAATTGAACATCCCACAACAAAACAGAAGCATTTCATCGAACACTTCCTGTGCCTGTCAAGTAACGTACTGAAAGTAGTTAATAACCGCGTTTGACGTGCGAGAGGGAGGCCCTAATTAGGCTGAAGACTCGAAACTGACGGACCTGATGGAATTGAATCACAGTGAAGAACTGGTAATATAGCAAATCTATTTCTGAGCAATCGGAGTTGACCTAATTTAACAGAGGGGCAAGAGATCAAATAATGAAGATTATGAAAAGTAGAATGCTTTCTTAAAAAGGAGTCTGACAAATTACACGAACATATTTTGTTCCAAATTTGTGGAATTTGATAAATTTTTTTTTGATGAAATAACGTTAGATAATTGCATCACCACTTTCAGTCAGAGAGTCAAAATAGCCCCATTTTCTTATACTCCTTCCGTCCCGGTCAAATTGTCCACATTTGATCGGACACGATAACCAAAGCATGTGAGTGGTAGTAGGAGTGAGTGAGATGAATATTGGGTAATTCTAAACATAGCCACATTTTTACTCAATATAGCCCCCAATTCAAAAATTAATCAAAATTTATAAAATATTACAATTCTAGCCTTATAACCCCAATTCAAAATCTTAACTAAAAAAATGAAATTCAGAATTTATAGCCCCATCCCCATTCCATCAACGACAAAGATGGATATTTTTTAGCATGGATCGAATTTAGGAGCAAGTGATCAACTGATCATTACCCTCTATTTCTTTAGTACAGCTATCCATTTCTTCCTCATCGTCTTTTTTATTGTTGCTTACATTATCCTAAATTGGCCAAATTGACTCATCGTCATCAGAAAAACCCTTCTTCCCATTGCTTTCTCTCTCCCCACATACTAATAATCCTTGGGAAATCAGGAGCAAAAGATGCATCGGACTTGTCTGATTTATTGGAAAAATCAAAGAGCAGAGACTTGGTGATCAGAAATTCAAGATTCTATGTCTCGTTAATTCTTCTTAGAGGCGTCAACGTTTAACATTTTCATTCAATAATAAAAAAAAGAACACGTATGAAAAAAAAAACAAAAAATCAATATCAATATCGCTTGTTCCTAAATTCTTTGTTGAGAAACATCCATCTTGGCCGATGAAGAGAACTAATGGGATGGGGTATGAGTTTGGGATTTCATTTTGTTAATTAAAATTTTAAATTAGGGTTATAAGAGTAGAATTATAATATTATATAATAATTTAATTAATTTTTTAATTGGGGGCTATATTGAGCAAAAATGTGGCTATTTTAGGAAAATGGACTAATATTGTGGGACAGACGAAAAAGGAAATGTAGACAATTTATTTGGGACTGAGGGAGAGTAATTTGTTTGGTTATAAAATACTCCCTCCGTCCCATTAGATTAGTCCAGTTTGGTTTCGGTACAGAAACCAATATTTGTGAGTGTAGTGGAATTAATATTTTATTAATGTGAGGAGATTTTTTTCCATTATAGGAAAGTGAACTAATCTGGTGGGACAGACGAAAATGGAAATATGAACTAATCTGGCGGCGGGACAGAGGGAGTAACACATAACCCATGAAAGTAGTTCGAATCGAAGCTGTAAACCCGTCATACAAAATGACTTCTCTTTCTAGGAGGCTGATTGCGCCCATAATTCAATCTTCAACCTTAATCTCCAAGGCTTCCAAGTTCCCCGATGAGAAACTCCCATTCATCCCTTTCTCCCAGCTGCAAGAAATCAAACAGTTGGAGTCCCGACTCGTTTCCACACTCGAAGATTGCAGAAGCCTGGCCCAAATCAAGCAGACCCACGCTTATATAATCCGAAGATGCCTCCATCAATCATCCTACATTGTTGCAAAGCTCGTCCGAATGCTGTCAAAACTGAATGTCTCCGTTCAATCTTACGGCCTTTCTGTTTTTTCCCAGGTGAGACACCCCAACGCTTTCCTTTACACAGCTTTAATAAGGGGATATTTGCTTGATGGGATGCTGAAAGAATCGGTGCTTGTTTATAACTCAATGCGTAGAGACGGTTTTATTCCCCTATCTTTCACTTTCGCGGCGTTGCTGAAGGGGTCGGCGAGCGAATCGGATGTTGATTTCGGTCGGCAGCTACACGGGGAGAGTGTTAAATTAGGTGGGTTTGATGCGGATTTGTTTGTGGTTAATGGTTTGATGGATATGTATGTGAAATGTGGGTGGTTGAGTTGTGGGAGGAAGGTGTTCGACGAAATGCCCGAACGAGACTTTATATCTTGGACTTCGCTCATTGATGCTTATGCTAAGGCGGGGGAGATGAATCGCGCAAGTGAGTTGTTTAATAGTATGCCGGAGAAGGACATGGTGGCGTGGACTGCAATGGTGACTGGTTTTGCACAGAACGCTAAGCCGAGGGAAGCATTGGAGTATTTTGAGAGAATGCAGAATTCGGGTGTGCAAACTGATGAAGTGACGTTGGTTGGGGTTATAAACGCCTGTGCTCAATTGGGTGCTGTTAAAAAAGCTAAATGGGTTAGAGATGTAGCAGCGAGCTCCGGGTTTAGCCCTGCGAATGATGTTCATGTAGGTTCGGCATTGATTGATATGTACTCAAAATGTGGATGCTTGGAGGAGGCATATGATGTTTTCAAGTGTATGCATGAAAGAAATGTCTATTCCTACAGTTGTATGATAATTGGTTTTGCAATGCATGGGCGTGCACATTCTGCAATCGAGCTGTTTGAGGAGATGGTGAAGACGAAAGTGAAGCCCAACTCAGTGACTTTTCTTGGAGTTCTTACTGCCTGCAGTCATAGTGGGTTGATTGAGGAAGGCCGTCGCTTTTTCGAGCAAATGGAATCATCTTACAACGTCTCACCTACCGTGGATCACTACAACTGCATGGTGGATCTTCTAGGAAGAACCGGAAAGTTGGAGGAAGCACTAAATCTCATCGAAATTATGCCTATGAAGCCCCATGCTGGGGTGTGGGGGGCTCTCCTCGGAGCTTGTCGCGTACATGCCAATCCTGATGTTGCTGAAGATGCAGCACGGCATCTTTTCAAGCTGGAACCAGCAAATATTGGTAACTACATACTTCTTTGTGATGCTTATGCAAAAGCAGGGAGATGGGAGGATGTGTTGAGGGTGAGAAAATTGATCAGGACGAAGGGGTTGAGAAAGAATCCCGCGTTTAGTTGGGTTGAAGGGGAAAAGGGAGTGATCCACGAGTTCTATGCAGGCGACACGACACATCCAAGAAGTCAAGAGATCAAGGGGGTATTAGAAGATGTGATGAAGAGGGTGAGAGCAGATGGATATGAGCAGCAGCTGAGGTGCGTGGGTTATGATGTGAACGATGAAGAGAAGAGGCGAATTCTAATGCATCACAGCGAGAAGCTAGCTCTGGCGTATGCACTAGTGTCGAGTGACGATGATTCCGCCATCAGAATTGTGAAGAATCTGAGGATATGCGAGGATTGCCACTTGTTTATGTGTGCGGCGTCGCGAGTTTGTGGGAGGGAGATTATAGTTAGGGATAACTTGAGATTTCATCATTTCCGTGATGGCTCCTGTTCTTGTTCCAACTTTTGGTGATATATATTTTCATTATTTTTATACAATTCCATCACATATACTTATGTTGCCCTTAAATCAAAAATTTAAATTAAGTTTCAAGAAACATGGATACTGACAATATATCTTCGCATTCACAACATAAAAGATGAAACATCAGTAATAGAAGTACTTAAGTACACACACACACACACAAACAAAGGCCTCCTCCCTCAGGTAAACTGAGAGGTGGCTTATTTGGGTGGGCTACATAAAAGCCAGCCACCTTATTATTGCTTTAAAGTACTGTGTACGTGTATATATATATATAGTTGCTGTATGTATGTAGTATGGTATCTAATGGTGGCCGGGCAGCTTTTCCTTGATCTTTTCCATCATCCCCTTCTTCTCATGCTCACCTTCATATCCAACGCCGCCGGGCCCCGCTGTGCCGTAAGCCTGCCCACCGCTGCCGTAAGTCTGTTCCTCACTCTTGCCACCGGGAAGCTTCTCCTTTATCTTCTCCTTCAGACCCTTCTTTCTTCTCCCGCCAGCCCCGTCATCCTCCGACTGAACCTCACCAGTCAAGGAAAAATCATAAAATAATTAAGCACAAGACAAGACTAGTTGAGAACTGAACTGCAGAAGTCATTATAGTGTTCGTACCGAGCTGCTGGAGCTTCCAGAACGGCGGTGGTGGGCGCCTCCGGTGGCGGTGGGCATTGCAGAAGCAAGTCCTTCACCACCGTGCATCCCATGTGCTCCGGTGGTTCCAGGAGTGAAGCCTGCACCTGCACCGTGCATCCCATGTGCTGCTCCGGTGGTTCCATGCATCATCCCTGCACCGGTGGAGCCGTACTGGTCGGTGTTGTATGCACCGGTGCCGCCGTGGTGTTCAGACCCTCTCCCTCCGCCTGGGTGGTGTTGGACGGGGTTGCCGTACTCGTCCATTTGCCTGCCGTACTCGTCGGTTTGCCTGCCGTATTGCGCCATCTTCTCTCTCCAACTAAAAAAAAGAGCTTGTAATGCGTGAAATATTGTGTGTTGTAGCAATGGTGGGATGAGGATTGAAAGCAGAATGTGGATATATATAGAGAGGAAAGAAGCTGGACGCGGATGTGGAGACTGGATACTGAGAGGGGGGAGGGAGAGAGAGAGAAATATTTTGGACACGTGGACGGTTAGAGTGAGGTGTTGTTAGGGAATTGGGTCAGCTGTCTGAATTTGGACATGTGTCGCCTCTCGGCGCTACTTCACTTGCGGATAAGCACCACGCTATTCCATTTCTTTTTTCTTTATTATCCTTTACAAATATCTTAATGGCTGTCAATTTTGATATATATATATATATATATATAGCTCTACTTACAATGTGTGATTTTACTATACTAATTAATCAATTAGTTTTATGTTGTTTAGCAAAGTTGGTAGGGTTAAAAAAATCATAGATCAATGCTATAAATATCAGGTTAGACAATTTTTATTCAACTTGAGAATCATAAAAAATCTCTTGGTTAAACATTCATTGTTTGAGGTTTAGACACTTATTTTTTTTTATAGTTTTTAAAATCAGATATTTTTATGTTTTATTTGTTAATATTTACAGATTTAAAATATTAAAAATAAATTAATGATTTAAATATTATTTATATCATTTGTTTAGGTAATATTTAACCTGCAGTTTTACAATTATGATTTATATGCATATACGAAGTGCTCCCATCTAATTTATGATCTCATTTTAATGTGGAAGAATTTAGTGGTGGTGACAGTAGTGTTGTGTTAGTAATTAAAGGAAAAAGGGGTCATGATTTAGTTTAGCCTCTGAAGCAAGATCGTAACTGCTTCATGTCTCTCTCCATCTCAAACACAATAATCAACCAGTCTATATATATACATACATACACCAAAATATCTTGCATTGCATGCAAAATAAGTAGACATATGGACAGCATGAAAACGAGATTATGTAGCAGATTTTCATGGTAAAGCTGTGGGTATCAATCAAGTTTTATGGATATATATATATAGCACTTGGCACGATCGAGTTCGATCTTCATGCACAGGAATTCACACGTGTCACCGACACTCAATCAAAACCCATGTACATTTGCAACACTCCAAAGAGTAAATACCAAGTGGAGTATTTGTCTTGCCCTCGTATCGAGGCCCAAGTGTCACCACTCTGCATTCCATAAAAATCTCATCTCAATTAGGTGGCCCATATTACACTCTTTTTTTCAAATTATTATTACGACTATCGAAGTGATCATTTATCTTCCTTTTATTCTTTTTCTGAGCATGGAGTTAATATTCACGTTGAATGTATATATAATGCAGATGACATCATGCACATGGAATCGGTTTTCTAATTACTTTGAAAAGAAAAGGAAAAACTAATGTATGAAATTAATAAAATGAGACAGCATGCAGATTGTAAGAATACTCACATTAATGGTACTACCACCATGTCCATGTCTAATTAGCTGTACATTTTGAAGAGAAGATTAGGGCTAACATGAATAAACAAAAGCCAGCCAGAATAGCCAAGGAGACTGCCTGGTCTCCAAATTGGGCAATAATAATTGAAAGAATCCCCAAAACTGGAAGTTAATTCAGGCAAGTCATCCTTGGCTATCAGACATGGGCTTCTGCCTTCATGTAAGACCAATCTCCTTCTCCTTCTCCTTCATGTCTAAACTTCGGGGTTTATGGTTTCTATTTATAGGCCTAATTCATGGAATAAGATCAGATTCCATGTTGACAACTGGATGAAGGGTTTTTGCCATTTCCAATTAATCAAATAAATATGTTCCTTTGAATATATACTACTGCGCCTGCGCATCATGCATTACTACATCTATATATGTGCAAAGCAAGTGCAACGATAGAGGGTGCAAAATGTACGACGACTCAAAACAACAAAATATTCATTGAGCTCTCTCTAACTGAGAGAATACGATATATGTCATATGTAATTCATGTGTTGATAGTATTGCAAATGCAGTCTACTAATTAATCCAGAACTGACTCAGTCCACAACAAAAATTACTACAATCCTGCAAATTAAATGAAGAGTATTCTCCAAGTGGAACATGATTCCCTTTGAACAAGAAAAAGTATCAATCATGTCCTCATATTCGCTGTCTTCTCTCTACTTTAAGCATTTGACCTCTCGTAAAAGGAAGCACACAAATTGAAGCAGATATATTTGACTTCCATCATCAAAATGCTCTTGATTCCATTCCACTGCTTCAACTTACTCATATGACACACAAAATATATGCCATATTGCAGCACATGCACCGATAAAATCCTAAGTCTTATTACCAGCTAGCTCATATTCGGAATGTTGATGACAGTTATCTTCTCATGGATGATAGGAGTAAATCCTGCAGTGACCTACATGATGGTGGACACAGACTGTTGCCCAGCTCCAGAACTCGTATTATTTCAAATATTTGAGAGGAAAACATGTAAATTTCATCTGCTTGATTCTTTCTCATCCACTCATCCAAAGTCCTGAATCATAATCAACCAATAGGCACACATCAGTTCATGAAGTAGGAAACGAATCGGAAATAATATAATTACATTCAAAAGCTCGATACAGAAGAGTATATAATCTGCAGATGGTTTTTGGCTTTCAATTTTGCAAAAACTCTAATAAAAAAAAGGTAGTCTCTGCACAAGAGCAAGCGAGACTCGATTATATTCTTTATCATACGTATAGCATAGACTGTCATATATAAACTGGAACCGTCCCCTAAGCCTGCTAGGTTATTATGATTGACAAAATAGGTTAAGAAATATGAATCAGTAAGACCACAGAAAGAAAGATTCTAAGTGAAAAACAGATGGTAATACTGCGGATTGTTTACACTTCATTTCAAGATAATGGATGGATGAAAACAATGAATTTGTATTATATCATATCGACCACTCAGCCTACAACCACACAGTAACCAAAGAGCAATTCGTGGGAAAGAATAGGTTCCAGTGATTCTTCAAGAGAAAATGACAAAATTTTCTACAAAGCTCAGCAATTGACCATTTCTAGATATTCTATACCACACCTCGCAACTTAATAAATCACAAGCTTAGTAGTCTAATACTTAAATTAAAGGCTCAGTAAAAAATCCTCCTCAAAGGGCAAAAAGAAGTGTAAGAGAAATAACTTACATTGGATCAAAACTCATGCCATGACCAGCAGCAGAGAATAGCACTCTAATTACAGGATACATAACCAACTTATCAGTTGGTTCTGCAGAATCCAAACTTCCAGCACAGCCCCAAGAATTTGGATTCAGGACAACAATTTGCAACACGGGCAATTTTGTTTGCATGTCTCTGACTATAGTCCTGAATGATAATTCATCTTCTGCATTTTTGAGCAACTGACTGGCAAACATTCTCTCCAGGGAATAATCCCTATTCAAAGATGACATTTACACACATATTAAAGGATCATGAATATCTCAAGCCTGTTCTCCAAGAATAAGGAGAAAAGAGTTGATAAAAAATACAAAGACATTGATGTAACTATGTAATTGCCCAGTCAATGAGTTACTTTTATATAGTTTCATGAAGGAAATTACATACTGCACTTAGTACATTTCAATAGCCTAATGTTAAAGAACTCGTGCAAATATCTCTATCCAAGCACCGCCCATTAATTGCAACAAATTATTTGACCTCCTGTGGGAGCTCAACATGAAGAAAAATATGATCTCTGGGGTTTGCCACTGTCTTTATGCATCAAGTACAGGCAAGGTTTTGTATTTTACTTGTATAAACGACGCTTTCATCCACATTGCTGTGGAGATCATAATGCTGAATTAAAAAACAAGAAATACATAAACATATCAGTCTGAGTTGAAAACTGCTATTGTTGCAGTTTGTCACTAGTTTTTCATGTATTCATTTCATAGTCATAAATAATAAAGTGCGACATCAAAAGGGACTTATTTCCGAATTTCTGCAACCATAGAAATGATCAGATCTAAAAGTAGAAAGTCCAGCTGAAACTCACCAACAGGAGAAAAGATATAAGCCTACATTTACTATTAGGAAAAAACTCAAATAATTAGCAACATGCATCCATGCAGTGAACCGACTAGAGAGACAAGAATGAAATTGGAATATTAAGCATGGCTTTAAGATGAAATAACAATGATAGCAAGGCAGCCAAAAAGCGAACAAATCTCTACTTTAAGCAACTCACCCAAATGCATCACTGTGTCCAGTGGAAGGGGAGCAAGTTGAAATATTGCATTTGAATAGGCGAATTCCACCATCTAATGGTACTTCATCATTGCGGCAAGGATATGCTCCAATAAAACAGGAACATTGTGGGCATGAGTAGTTGATCCAGTGGATGTCTTTTGAAAGCTCAGAAGACCGAGTCATAAAACCATTCCCCAGATAACCATCCAGAAACATCTTCTGATTTTCAAGAAGTTCAACATTTTCTTTGTTCATTTGCACCTTAGAAGAGGTTTCTGAAACGCATGAAGTGCAACATGTAACGTGACAGCTCTGAGTTTCCTCATTCATCAATCCTTTGTTTTCTTCAATCTGCAACGCGGAAAAGGTGGATGATAAACTATCATCGTCAACTACATTTTTTAATGTCTCGTCACCCTCATTTGCAGTAAGTTTATTTTCAGGGAAGTGGACTTTTGTGGTTCTAATGCCCCACAGTCCATCAGAATGACTTTCGCCACAGTTTGCTTGTACTTCCTTATAAATTTCATTTGGCAAATTGTTTGAACAGTAAGGGGTAGGTGGATTCACATCAGAGTCAAAATCTTGTCTGCTCTGCACATCAGGGAATTTGCATCCCAAAATATCATCCGTGCATAAAACCACAGACGTCGCATTCAAAAGGCATAAACCCGAAACACAAGTATAGGATTTTGCATATTCCGCAACGAGCTTCTCAGTTACACCTCCAAATGAGCAGCAACAGTTTCCAAACCAATTGTCAGCAACATCTGTCCAGTTAACTGAAGGCATTTCCTTGAAACATCTGCAACATTACTGGAAAATTAGAATAGCAAGGTTGTTTTCACCATATAATCTCTATAACTCACAGGAAATAGTAAAGAATTGAAAACACAAGGTTTGAAGTTGGGTATCCAGTTCCTCGTAACAATTGAGTAGCACCAAGGGGGAAGTGTCATCTCAGCCATTGGGCTCTAGAGAGCATGCCTTTGAAAATCATCCATCAGAGCCAAAATTACACTTAATCACAATATAAGATGCCACAGTTTCATTATTTATTGAATTTACAACCAATGCCAAAAAATGAGCACCAATGTCCAATCTCTCGAATCCCATCTAGAGAGAAATGCATCCAACCACCAAGTCTTAGGCACATACAACATCAGTCACGAGCTGAAGTGGTTAAAAGTTTCATAAAATCAGGCAGAAAGGAACTAATAGTCAAAATCTAATGAAAAGATCCTAATTAACAGAGAAACAATTGGAACAACATAACGAAGCTCCATTTCAAAATAACAACGACAACAACATAAGCAAATCAAATGTCTACCGGAGACCCTTCGTTAACTTATAAGAGCAATTCCTGCAGTAGAAATGCACCTCCTCCATACAAGACAACTTCTTTATATCTGAAATTTTAAAGCAAAAATGATTATTTGTAGAGGAACGCAGCAAGACTAGCATAAACTAAAAACATACTTAAATTCAAATAAAGAATTTAAATCAAATGTGAAGCAATCCTACTAAACAAAATGAGAATTTCTGTACTACTCAGAAACCTGTTAGCTTAGTTAAGCTCAATAAATTAAAATTAGCCCCTAACAAAAACTTACGAACAAATTGGAAATGTTTCAATTACCAGAATCCACTGAAAGCGGGCGAAGATCATCGCTATTTCCCTTTATATCAAGGAGTGAATCGAAGTTAGAAACAATCGGGTGGTCGACCGGAAGCAGCAAAACGAGCTTAATCTCAATGTGATCATCGAAAACCCTGAAATGGAGCTGAGAGTCCGGGTCAATCAAGACCCGAGGCACTGGGGCCCTAACCGAGGTCTCTATTTTACCTTCGCATTCGTAGAACGACACCGTAAGCAGAGACTTTTGGGGGTGAAAGCTGACTTTCAGGTCTCTGCACTGAACTGAGGGCTTCGTGTTTGAGTTGTATAAGAGCAGTCGGAGTACTGACGCGTGCGATTGGGCTTCCCATGTAAACTGCCAGCAGCTAGAGTCAGCGGCGGCTAAGGCCGCAGCCGGCGTTGTAGCGGCGGGTGACGGTGGCGACATTTTTAGCAACTCCTTGGGCTGGGTTGGGAATTGGCGGGTAATTGTAAGGTCTATGAACGGCGTCGTTTTGATATTGGGTTGTGCGCAGCTGATGGGCCATGAACTTTTTTTTCTTCTTTTTCTTAAGCCTATTATTTTTAATATATTACTACACCATCCCGCCTCATTAGTCCCATTTTCTATTTTTTCTGTCCCCTGTAATTAGTTTCATTTTCTAAAATAGAAAAAAAAATATATCACATCAATAAAATATTAATTTCACTACAATCACAAATATTAGTAACTATATCAAAAATAAATAGGACTAATGGCTCGGGACGGATGGAGTATATTATAGAATGTTTTCTATATTATACGTCAAATTACATATATAAGTTAAATTAAAATAAAATAAAGTATATCAAACCCAAAATATATGGGATTTGAGAAAAATATTATATTGGTATTGTTTAAAAAATAATAAATATAATAAATTAGTGAGGTGTATTATTTTTTTAAAAAAAGTTGCAAATATAATTTTATATTTTTATTATTATTTATTGTATATCTATATTATAATAGAATAAATCATAAATAAAATAAAAATAAAAATTAATACTTTATGGCGAGAACAATTAATTACCACTATTTTATTTTTAATATATTACAT
>JAPKLW010002815.1:19697-63425 GCA_026898455.1 Plectranthus barbatus | reverse complement strand
AAGGATGTTTATGCTTCCTTTGACAAGTACGTAGAAGTTGAACGTCTCGAGGGAGATAACAAGTATCATGCTGAAGACCATGGTTTGCAGGTATGCTGCTTAAGCGTGCATAAAATGGTGTACTTTCTAGAATATTTATTAATTGCTTATTTCTTGTATGGTAATACTTCACTGAGCTGAATGATGATCTATTATAAGATACATGGAAGTTGGCGTCTTGAGGGATACATGTAATGTGCAATGTCTACAAAGACTAGCACTATGTTACCAGGAGTTTGTCTCTTTATGAATTTAATAGCTATGAATTAGGAAAATGCACTGATGCAATTTTCCAAGACTAGGTGATGTATACGGCAATTCATTGGCATAGCCTATGATGTTCTTTGGACCGTGTAGATAGCTATGCTTTTGAACCGTGCGTTTCTGCAAACCTCTATTTTCATTGGTGACTGATGTTCTCGCAGTTCAAATCTGGGACCTGTATCCTGTTTGTTTATTATGCAATAATACTAGTGGCTCAAGAGGTGTAGTTTGCTACATCTATATGAGGCCAAATTCATTTTCAAATGTCAATTCTTATTGTAATGTTATTACAATCTTTTTGGGGTGGTGGCTTGGTTTAAAAAAGCGTGAGGCGAGCCAAGGCGACAAGAGTGCGAGGCGTGAGGCGCGAGGCGACACAGGTCGAGGCGAGCGCCTCAAGGACCCTTTAAAAATAATATATATAAATTATATATATATATATATATATATATATATATGTCATTAAACAAATAATTTATGAAATATAGTAAACATAATAGATTGAATAATTAGAATTCATTTTTAACATTTCACAAGATCACAATCAAGTTAAAAATATTAATCCAAGTCCCAATTCTAAAATCCAAAATCTAAAATAAATGAAAAAAAAATCTAAAGAAAAGCAGGGGTAGGGAATTATGAGGGAATGAGAAGCGACAGTTTAAAAGAAAAGAAAAAATGGCGCGCAGGACTGACTGGTCGCGGCGTCGGCGCAGGGGACAGCTTCGAGAATGACAAATTGTGTTTTCTGAATGTGTTGAGGGTTGGGGCTGGTTGTTTATGGGTATAATTAGGGTTATATTTGTATAGATTTAAATATTAAAAAAAAAAAAGTTAAGAATTGCTGATATTCCATGAGGCGACTGCATCCTCGCCGAGGCGCGCCTCAGGCACGCCTCGAGGTACCTGCGCGCATCACAGTCAGAGAGGCGTCCGGCCTGTTTCGAGGCGTGCCTCACCGCCTAGGCGCGCCCGAGGCGCGCTTTTTTAAACACTGGGTGGTGGTGGTGATGGTTTGTGAAATTAAACTTAAAAAATATATTTTGATTGATCAGGAAAGTTGTAACTGCTAATTTCATGGTGGGATATTCCCCTTTTAACTTTTTAATGGGTCAGCCACCATTTTCTTGGGCAATTGGAATGTGATAGGAGTTGATAAATGATAATGCACATTGAGGAGTATTCAGTAAATAAAATGAGAAATTGAGAAAACGAGGATTTTTTCTGTTGATTCTAGGAAATTTAGTTATCTTCCTAACCCTGATAACTTTAGTGTACCTTTTCTTGTCTCTGTTTTCTGGTCCTTGATTGATAAATTATTGATGTAGCATTTGATCTCATTGTCCATATCTCCTGGGCTGAAGATTACTATTTCATCTTAGGATGCAAAGAAGGGTGTTTTGTTCATGGACTTCCCTCCAGTTCTCCAGCTCCAGTTAAAGCGCTTTGAATATGATGTTATGAGGGATACAATGGTTAAGGTAAGTAGTTGAAGCATTAGTCATCTTTTAATTAATACTTGATGAGGTCAATTTTTAATCAGCATTTGGTTGTTTCTTATATTTGTCCTGGGTGCCCTAATAATCCTCTGCATCTTTGGTCCATACCAGTTAGTGTCTTAAGCTATGCAACTGTAGTTACGTGTTATGGGAACACACTATTTGTTTTTAATGTTTGCTAGTTTTTCTTTATTTGAACCAGAATCTATTTGCAGCATGCTTATTCATTTTTCACCAGTCTCTTTAGAACCAGGTGTAATAATGGAAAAAAAAAGTTCGCTAGTAGTGGATAAGTTTATCCTACTTTCAGAAGTTGCTGATTCCCATGTTTTCTGTATTGCTGTAAAAATGGGTTTTTCTCATAATGAAGAATTGGGATGTATCACTTTTCATCCACTTCAAAATGTGGTTACAGATAAATGATCGATATGAATTCCCCTTGGAGCTTGATCTAGATAGAGACAATGGGAAGTATTTGTCACCAGAAGCAGATAGAAGCGTACGGAACCTCTACATGCTTCACAGGTTTTTATGCCCTCTTTACCCTTCTCGAGGTCTATCTTTTTCAAATGTTTTTTCTCCATGTTATTGATTTCATTAGGAGGCTGGTAATCTCAATTAACAGAAGGATGATTGAGAATTGTATTTATATCGAAATATGAGATTTTCATGCACTTTAATCTGCAAGAATGAGCTCCTGCTTCTTTTGTCTGATAATTATGGTAGTAATTCAACTAAACTTGCTATCCATGATGTTCAAGTTTGTTATTACTTGCTCTTGTTGCTGAACTTTATAATTATTTTGTAACTTACTTTAATTGGTTGCTCATCTGCTTATGATAATATCCATCCATTCCATTAGCAGGTGATGCTACTAATGTGTTAACTTATTTATCGTGATAGTGGTTTTGGATCTTTGTTATGGGTTGCAAGAATCATAAGAGTTGCTTTCTGGAGTTGGCCGTTTTTTTTGCTGTCGTTTATAAATCTGGACAAAAAGGGCATAATGTTTTTTTTTATGATTTTTTTAACCAAGAATTATATGAGCCCACCAGTGCCCATTGGACCGTACTTCTCTTATTTTATTTGCAGTGAACAACCATTGTTCTTTAGATTGTATTATTCTGGGATTCCTCATCTCATTTATCGTCTTTTACGTGTTTATTATCAAGAAAATGAGAACTTCTCACTCGATTTTTTTTCTACCTCACATGTTTTTCTCTTCTTTGCTTCTTTCTTGTACAACAGTGTTCTAGTTCATAGTGGTGGGTTGCATGGTGGACAATATTATGCTTTCATCAGGCCAACACTTTCTGACCAATGGTATGCATCTGGTTTCTGAAGAATCTCTATTCCTTGGCCATCCCTCGTTCACTTGTGTATATATTATATCTTTTTTTAAGGAGATTTATACAATTTTGGAGATTCCTATTTTCATTTATGATAATGAAACTGTTCTGAATTTTTTTCTGATTTCTTGGGCCAATGCAACTAACATTAGTGGCTTTAATAAATTTGATCTCATTCTTTTTATCAAATCACCTGCAAAGCATACGAGGTTTAATCATTATGATTCACTTTTCAGGTATAATTTTGACGATGAGAGGGTCACCAAAAAAGATGTGAAGAGGGCACTAGAGGAGCAGTATGGTGTTGAAGAAGAGGCAATTTCTGCCTTTTGACGTTGTGTAATTTAAATCCTCTTCATTTTTGTGCTTATGTTCCCTATATTTGACAGCTGCCACAGACGAATCCTGGCTACAACAATACTCCATTCAGATATACAAAATACTCAAATGCATACATGCTTGTGTATATACGAGTGAGTGACAAGGATAAGATTATATGTGATGTGGATGAGAAAGATATTGCAGAACATCTTCGGGTAATATAAGCAATGCTCTAGAATTGTTTGGCCTTTGTCTTTATTTGACATAGAGTTTTGTCATGAAGCATCACTTGTCCAATCATTTCAGATAAGACTGAAAAAAGAACAAGAAGAAAAACAAGACAAGAGAAGATACAAAGCACAAGCCCATCTTTATACTATTATCAAGGTTATTGTAGCCATTCTGCATTCTTGTTTAAAGTTGGTTCATGCTATTTTGGTAAATGGGTTGCTGAAGCCATTTTTTAATATTTTCAGGTTGCTCGAGATGAAGATTTGAGGGAACAGATTGGGAAAGATATATATTTTGATCTTGTAGATCATGATAAAGTCCGTAGCTTCCGTATCCAGAAGCAGACTCCTTTTGACCTCTTCAAGGTATCTTGTTTCCTTATCATGCTATTTCAATGAGGCAAATTGCACAAAACTAGCCCTTATTATACTACTACACTTCCATTATTAGGAGTTCACTCTTTCAATATAAGTTGCTAGATGTGTTGTTGCTTGCTTTGTAAGTGAAAATCGTGTAAAAATAGTGTTTAAAAAACCTACTATGTTTCCGTGTATACATGATGTAGTATCATTCTTAAGGATCTGTATCATGTCATGGTTCGTAGGTGGAAACTTCTGTTGCTGATTAGCTAGTCAAGAGTCACAGGTCCTTTTGGAGTTATGAGTCTAAAGACTGCATTTGCCTGTGGAAGTCCACATTGAGATCTTCAGGATCAAGAGTTCCATAAATGTTATTACCAATGAAAACTTAACTTTGAAACATTGCCTTTACGAATATAATTAATATATGTTCTGCTAGAAAAGAAATAGAAAGTAGCTGAATTAGCTAGTATTATGTGAAAAAACTAGTAAATTCTTAACTTGGAGAATCATGTTGCCATCTTTGCTCTTGTCGTTCACAATGAAATAAACCTGGGAACAATAATGTGATAATACCAAAATATCAAGTTGGCTCGATCGACTTTATGTTGATCCTTACTGGCCTCTTGAATCCTCTCTTTACCTATTTATTTTCTTTAATTTCTTTTTGTCTCTAATGCAACAAGTAAATGAGATTTAGCGTCTGTTTGTGCATGTGTCTGTTGGTCTGCTACAATTATTTATTCGCACTTGTATATTTCTATAACTTGCTTTTATCATGTTAGGTTTAATTTTGCTGTGTAAGAATTTAAGGCATCTACTTTTTTTTTTTTTTTTTGAATTTTAATATTTTGTGTTTTCAGTAAAATGCTGGTTAATCTGTGGTTTTTTATGAAGGAAGAAGTTGCCAAGGAATTTGGTATTCCAGTTCAGTTTCAGCGCTTCTGGTTATGGGCTAAAAGGCAGAACCATACTTATCGTCCGAACCGACCATTGACACCGCAAGAGGAAACTCAAACTGTAAGTGTTTCATTCCAGTAGGTTTAAGTAATGGGGAATAATGTTCTTTCTGAGAACTCTTAGTTACCTTGCCTGTTGGGTATTGGTTTAAATATATTTTAGAAGAACATGAATCGCCCTCTCTACTGGTAAAACTCTAAAACATACCTTAACGAAAAAAAAAATTATAACAATGACAGACACCTATGGCGGAACGACCCATTATTTTCTTATTGTATTTATATAATATTTTTTTTGGTGATAAGAGACCGATAGTGCTCCATGTTTGTGTTACAAGTTGTTATATATTACTCCCTCTACTAATTGCGTTTCAAGTTTAATTGGTAGATTTAAGTACAAGTTTCTTTATGGGAAAATTCATTGTTTACATTTAGATTACACAAAGGGCTACTGAATCACTTTGTTTTACGAGCATGAAAGTTATCTGATTTGGTTTGGCTTGTTGAACCTTCAGCCGAAACCTAATTTCATTATCACTATGAGACAGTTCTTTTTTGGCCTTCTCATTTCATCTTATCTATTTTACTTTTTAGTTCTTAAGAGTTTTACCCAACCTAATTTTGCTCTGCAGGTTGGAGCATTGAGGGAAGTATCCAATAAGGGTCACAATGCAGAGTTGAAATTATTTCTGGAAGTAGAGTTTGGACTGGTATCTCTATAATAATTCATAACTTAGATTATTCTGTTGCTTATCATAGAAGTGATATTGCTGAAATTTTATTACCCCTGCTTCAACTCTCTTTTTTCTGAATGTATAGGATTTATGTCCTGTTCCTCTACCAGAGAAAAATAAGGAAGACATTCTCCTTTTCTTTAAGGTTTATGATCCCGAGAAAGAAGAGCTTCGGTACTTCTTTTTGCATAATATTATCTTTGTCTTTTTCTCTTATTTTCAAACAGCTGCTATTATACAAATGAAATATTCACAGATATGTTGGGCGGCTTATTGTCAAGAGCGCTGGAAAGCCGATTGAAATCTTATCAAAACTCAATGAAATGGCTGGATTTGCACCTGATGAAGAAATTGAACTTTTTGAGGTTAGTCTGCCACAGAACTACAGCACATTTATGTCGAAAAGATTACATCCTTTGACTCTAATTTCTCATCACATTATTTTGTGTTGCTAATTCTACAGGAGATAAAATTTGAGCCATCTGTTATGTGTGTATGCCTTGATAAGCGAGCTTCATTCCGTTTCAGTCAGGTTCACTATTTTTTATAATTAATTCATTTTTCCATCTTTATTATCTACTTATTCCTCCCCACCCCTCTATTGCTCCCTAGATCGAAGATGGGGATATTGTTTGCTTCCAGAAACGATCTTTGGATGAATGCAAGGAGCAAATTCGTTTCCCTGATGTTCCTTCGTATTTGGAGTATTTGAAAAATCGTCAGGTCAGTCCTTTTCTTTCTTGCAGATAGTGCAACCAAGACTTAGGCTCCAGGTTGTCAAAAGCACATATTCTGAGCTTTTGCACTCAATGAACAATATTATTGTATTCCATAGTTAGTTCTTTTCTGGTTAGTTAGAGCTTCCCCGAACTTCTCTGTTATTTGTTTGGATATGGAGACCCACTTCTTTTAATAATTTATTTTTTCTTGTACAGGTCGTGCATTTTCGAGCCTTGGAAAGGCCCAAGGAAGATGAATTTTGCCTAGAATTGTGAGTACTATCATATGTCAGCACAAACATTGTTGTGGACTACTACTTTCATGCACCATTTCCTTTTATTTTTCTATATTCTGGAGAATTGGTCTTTGAACATGTCTGGCATGAACCTACAGAGCAAAGAATCAAACGTATGATGATGTTGTGGAAAGAGTTGCCCAACAACTTGGTCTGGATGATCCATCAAAAATTAGGCTTACTTCTCACGATTGCTTTTCTCATAAACCAAATTCCAATCCCATAAAATACAGATCAGCTGATTGTTTTCTAAACATGCGTGTGTACTTCAATCAGGGGCTTAATCAAGGGCGGCTTAATCAGGTCAGAATTGTCTTAACGTGAGAATATGAGAATACTACATTTTAACGTCAAAATACTTCATTTTAACATCAACATCATGCATTCAAAAAACACTTCATTTTAACCTCAAAATACTTCATTTTCATTTTATCTTCAATTTTCTTTATTTTGTCTTCGATTTCCTTCATTTTATTTTAAAACATCAGTTTTTCTTAAAAAAAATTGTTCACTTTTATCTTAAATTTTGTTCATTTTATCTTAAAATTACTTCATTATTTATTCACATATGATCTGACCTCTATGTATGTATATGATATATATTTTCTCTCTTTTCAGATATCTAATATACTGTATTATGAAGTACTGGACATTCCTCTTCCAGAGTTGCAATGTCTTAAAATGCTGAAAGTTGCCTTCCATCATGCTACAAAGGATGAGGTGCTGATACTGTCGGTTAACCTTTAATTGATTATTAACTCAAGATCTACAATATCATTGTTCTAAGCATGTGTTTCCTCTCAGGCTGCGATCCTCAATTTTAGATTGCCAAAGCAAAGTACTGTTCGGGCTGTTCTCAATGACGTCAAAACAAAGGTTAGCCAATTGCTCCATTCATCTTCTGTAACTAGGCCCTAGCCATAGACTTTAAATGGAGCTCATTGCTTCTTCATTAATTGTACTCATGAGAATGAAGGATAAACTGGTTGTTGAACTTCATTGAAATGATTCATCATTCTTTGATTTTTTTTCTTGGATTATTGTTAGTTTTGCTGATGAATATATTTAGAGAATCTTTGTTTCATATATTTTGATCGGATGATTCAAACACATGATTACAATGCCTTTATATAGGCAATTCCTAGAATACGGAGGGTTCACAAATATAAATGATATACATGAATCATCTCAACAGACATTAGTGAATGTACCTAGGTAAGAGGAGTGCATGAACAACACATTAATATTTTAACAATTATGTTTTTATTTTACTTTTGAGAGAATTTCCTTGTAATTCTTTGATTGAGATGTAAATTAGAAAATGAAAGCACATAATAGACATTTCACATCTTTTGCACCTTAACAGGTAGAATTATCTCACCCAAATGCAGAGCTTAGGTTGCTTGCAGTTTCACGCAACAAGATTTACAAGGTAATGATTGTGGCCAAGACATCTCTTGATTCTTGATGTGAAAGAAAAATCTTTGTGGTCATTTAATTCACTTTTGCAAGCAGTCCTGCCCTGAGATTTAAATAGGGGGATTTCTGTTTACACAATATTGGATGTTGTTCGTTGGTGCTAGATTCAAAATAACTATACTAACTAAATTTGATCCCTGACTTGCTTATTGCTAACCTGACCCCTTGACTGGCGTATTGTTGCTCGACTGCATGATACGAAGTTTATGCACTATGCCACTAATTTCAAGCATCATCTGATCACTGACTGGCGCATTGAAGCTGAACTATTGTTCGGTATGGATAATCTTTAACATATCTTCTTAAGTTTGCAGATTTTTCCTGTCCATGAGAAAATTGAGAACATAGATGAGTCTTGGGCTTTGCTTGTTGAGGAGGTTATTTCTCTTATCGAAGCAATATCTCATTCTCATTCCTGTGATTCATATACTGTCCTTTTAGTTCTCTTAGATTTTAAGCATAAATTTATATGGTTTTGTTTTATCTTAGGTTCCAGAAGAAGAAAAGAATATTGGGCCCAACGATTATTTGATTCATGTTAGCCATTTCATAAAGGAGATTGCCCAGAATCAAGTGGTAATGCATCATTTGCTGAGCTCTAGGCAGAATCAAGTGGTAATGCATTCTTTGCTGAGCTCTAGGCTTGCAATTGGATACAGGTATAGGTATTTAGCCACTTAATGAAATGCTTGTTTTTTCCTGCACAGCTGGTGCAGAATTTCGGGGACCCATTTTTATTGGTCATTCATGAAGGTGAAGCATTAGCAGATATTAAACTCCGCATTCAACATAAATTGCATGTTCCAGATGAAGAGTTCTCTAAGGTATGTGGTACTACTGCTATGGCGTATGTTATGAGAGTTCATGCTTTCTTTCCCATTGCCTCCGTAAATTCTGATAACTTTATTTTGTGGAAAAACGCAGTGGAAGTTTGCCTTTGTATCATCTGGACGTCCAGACTCAGACTCTCCAGAGTATCTGGACGACTCTGACATTGTCTCCAGCCGTTTTCAGGTCCTTGGCTTTCCTTCTTCTCCTCCTGAGTATTCTGATAGTTAACTAGATAATCTTATCCACTGGAATCCCCACTAAGACTGAGGAAGTTGTCTCCGTTTCTTTTCCAGAAAAAAGATGGTTATGGGGCTTGGGAGCAGTACTTGGGGCTAGAGCATTCTGGTGCTACTCCTAAAAGAGCATATACTGTGAACCAGGTGAATCACCTCACTTCTTTTATGTTTTGTTTTCTACTACTTCTTGGTAGAGAAATTACGTTATGTCTTGTTTTATACTGCCTCCGTTCCGATTATTTGGTCCGGGTTACTATTTTATGGCGTTTCAATTATATAGTCCAATTTCTATATTTGGTATTGTTTTTATGTAGTAATTTACAATTACACCCCCTGATTGACTTTAGAAAATGAGAATATTAAATGTAATATTATGAAAATGAAATGTTAATTAATGTTTTAAATAAGGGTAATGTTGGAAGTTTGTTTAAATATTAAATAGACCATATAATCGGAACGGAGGGAGTATTATGCATTACTTCCTTTTTCAAGAATGATTTGAACCGGTGTCCAACTATTCATGAACTTTTCTGAAAACTCCTTTCACCTCTCTGTATATCACAGAACTGCCACACTATTGAGAAGCCAGCTGAGGAAGAGCTCCCTCCACCCAGTCTAATCGTACAGGAGACAGCTCCACCTCCTCCCCCAGCCGAGCGAGCAGCAGCTGAAAAAGAGCTCCCACCCACTAGTCTAGTTGAAACGAATATTTCACTTGATGAGGAGATGGTGGTTGAGGCGCCTGCCACGGGCTCAGGTGAGCAAGTAACACCGGAAGTGGAGAGTGTTCCTGCTGGAGTTTTTGATCTGAACTTAGGTCTGCCTGAAGAAGAAATTGAAGAATCCGAAGCAGCTCCAGCTCCAGCTCCCCCAGTCCCACAATTCTCCCCGGTGGCCACAACTGACACTTCCCCATCTACACAATTGCCACCTTGGATGGCTGCAGCTCCGGTGTCTGCATTCCCTCAGACTTCTCAACCTTCACAGACAAGGACCGAGCCTTCTCCATCGATGTTACTTTTTCCAGTTGCCCCTGCAACTGAGGCCAATGCATCTAACCCCAGCTTTGATCTTGCTCTAACCTCAAGTGTGGCTCCAAAGGCATTAGCACCCTTCCCCTCTGCTCCAGCCTCCTCAAGCCATGACCAGATGATGATGATGATGGTTCAATCTGTAACTCAGCTTTCTTCCGGGATGGTCGCAATGCAGCAAAACATGTCCTCCGGGATGGTCGCAATGCAGCAAAACATCTCCTCCGGAACGGCAGCTATGCAACAGTGTATCTCAATCCTTGCTGATATTGTGAAAAAAGGGGAAGAGCGCCGTGTTGAAGAGGAGTCTAGCCGGAAGAGAAAAAGGGAAGAACAGGAGAGGAGAAGGCTGGGATGAAGAAGAAAAGTTGGGAATTTAAGGAGAGAATAGAGCTGGAGGAGTTAGTTGAAGAAAAGAAGACTATAAATAGTCAGTTTTTTCCTCTCTCATTGTACATAGTACTTATCTAATATCAATGACATCTGACTATCATATTTTGAACGATAACTGTCTCAAAGACTTTTATTTTGTTTTGTAATTGAACTGGGTATGCTGCTGTTGGTGCGATCAGTTGTAAGTTATATCTCTCTCCCCAGAACTACCTAGTGGAATCTTTTTCTTTTTTCTCTCTCTCCAAGCGGTATCATTTTATTTTAGAGGAAGGATATCTTAAGGGGGGAAAATTTGTATTCCTCTTCTCTTCCGTATGTTTTGATGATATGTCAATTACAAAAATATTTTGACGAAGAATTGGCAGTTCATTCATAGAACTGAAGTTGAGAGAGAACTGATCGAAGAAAGGACAATTGCAGTAAGTTTTCAGCTAACACTTCAACAAGATAGCTGGTACAAGAATATCTCATCTCTAGTTGTCTAGAAGATAGTTGATACAAGAATATCTCATCTCTAGTTGTCTAGAAGACAACCTAAAAAAGGAAGCGTATTTTCAAAGTTGATCTTTCTAGGACTGAATGCCACTTGGAACTAAGATACATTGGTATTAGCAATTAGTTAAAGGAATATTCGTTGACCGCTGAATTTTTTTTTGAAAAGGTGGATAAAGTCGCTGAAAGTTGTGAAAAAGTCTCTCACCTCCCCACAACAAATACAATTCAATGTGAGCCTATAAATACCTCTTGAAGAGAAGACCAAAAAAAAAAAATGAAACCTTGCACATTCACACATCTAAGAACATTCCTGCTTATTCTCTCTCAAAAAGTTTTCTAAAACTTCAGTATCTTCTTCAACACGAGACCTTCGAAAATTATCAGATGACCTCCACCTGGTTTTCGCTGCTTATTCTTTCTCAAAAAGTTTTCTAAAACTTCAGTATCTTCTTCAACACGAGACCTTCGAAAATTATCAGGTGACCTCCACCCTGTTTTCGAGACTTTCCAGATTCTCTATAAGAAGACAAATGATCAGCATTATAGAAAAAAACTCAAACCCTCAATCCGCAAGAGGAGCCTAAGGAGTAAGAAGTGGACTCTGGTAAAGCTCCGACAACAACAGTGCCTTATAACCAAGAGCTGTTAAAGCTCTCCGTTAGAGAACAACTGACATTGTAACTTGTATTCAATCACTGTATACAACTAAAGTTAGTTATTTCTCGTGGAGAATTAAGAGTCGACGTAAGATCGTTTGGCAACCGAACCATTATAAATATCCTATCATTTATATTGCTTTCACTTACTACCTTAGTTTTAAAAAGGTCGCTCGACATTATTATCAAAGCAGTCCAATATATAAAAACCCTAGATCTCAATTTTCTTTTATTTTCCTTGCCTCACAATCTAAACCAAACCCTAAATCTGCATAATGTCAACCCGGAACCCTCGCTACACCTCTCACTCTAGCCAGAACCATACTGAAGTTTTCAATATACCATAATTCGGTATACCGAGCTTTCAGTATGGTTTCGGTATGACATAATTTATATACTATAATATACCGTTATTACTGTATGTGATATAATTTAGTGCCCGAGTTTAACACAATGGTGTCAAAGAAAGCATAAATAAAATGTTTGACACACGAATGTCAAAGTATTTAACACGAAAGTTAATAAAAGAGTTTGACACATCGAAAATAATTTTTCTAGGGTTCATAAAATACAAACCCCCAAGAGCCACACGACAAAACAATTTTCACTATTCAAAACAAAGTTTTTACAAGTGAAGAACAAAATACTAAACAAGATAGAAATTCTTCTAAGTTCACTCCTTAGAATAATTTCTACGAAAGCAATCACACACAAAAATACACGATACAACCTAACTGCTCCTCCACCGTAGGATTCACTCTCCGGAGATGGATTCCACAACTCGATTGTAGACTTCGTGTACTTGATGAATGATTGAAGATCGACTCAGCCTAGAGAACTCTCGTGTGTATAATCGTCTAACCTCGCGTCTCTAGTCTTCTTCGTCTTCTATTTATTGATGTTGGAGCACACGTACACGCCTTCCACCACTTTGCAGTAGAACGTGTCTTCTTCCACTTCTTTTACCTGTTCAAGCAACAAAATAGAACTCCCACTAACTCACGTGGGGGTAAATAAAGATGTGGAGGTGCTCCCTATTATTTAGGAACAAAAATAAATAATAATATATAATTAAATATAGTTAGTAAACATAATATATTCGATTCCTTATATTTAGGATCTGTAAAAACGTCACAAAACAGATAAATACTTGATTCCTACAAAATAGGAATTAGTTATAACAAACATATTCGGATAACTTTGACATGTTAGTGTCAAAGATAAACAGATACGGATAAGATTAACACCAAAGTGTCAAAGAGAGGTAAGTTTGACAACGTTGTGTCAAACTTACTTATTTGGCACTTCACAGTATGCCAGTATCGTACAATTTTTTTTTGAAATCTTGTAATTTTTTTGTTAATATTTATTTAAAAAATATGTTTATATCAATAATATTCAAACAATACTCTTTGAGTGAAGAGGGAATATATGATTTTATTATTAATTTGTATAATTTTATTTATTATTTTAAAAATAAAAAAAAAAATATATTTTCGGTACATTATGTGCCGGTATACTTTAAATATGACAATGGTCATACCGTTACCATACTGATACCGTACCAAAAATTTGGTAAATTTGATATTTTTTCGATATGATATGTGCGATATTTCAATATTTTTTTTTCATCCCTAACATTTCATATTTAATTATATATTTAAATTTATTAAAAACATAAAAAACACAAAGAATACAAAAATAGATATTCGATTTCTAAAATTAACTCATAATATATTATATTAGTATTAAAAAAAATAAATTAGTGAAAACCAAAGTTTAAAGAAAAACTAACACAAATATAATTTTGTTTAAAATATTGTTATTATTATTATTTTACTTTGTATAAATTATAATATAAAAATAGCAAATATAATAAATAATAAATAAGATTGTAGTTGATGTGATTTTTATAGAAAAAATGGTAATATTTGGAATTTATTTATTCTAAAAAGTATTTTTTATTTTAATATAAAATTATTTAATATGAATTGAGAAAATTGAAAATGAGGTGAAAAATAGATTAAAGTTATTGCTAAAGACATGAAAAGAAAAAAACTGCCACATATATATTTGGAGGGGATAATTTTTGATAGGCTATTCATAATATAATAGATAGATATCGATAGAGATTGTTAATTGGTGAATATTAATGGTCAAATGTTGAGTAGTGATCACGGTTAATTGTTGCATATTAACTGTTAATTGGTAATTATCAATTGTTAATTTTTATTTTTTTATGTGATGTCGAACTTAAATGTTTTAAATTGGATATTTGAACTTCACTATTTTTGCTATAATTTTATGGTTGATTTGTTTTTACATATTTGTCATTTTAAAATTATTTGCTCAACTAATAAAAATCATGTATATATAATGTGTATATATTATTAAAAGAAGGATAATTGAAGTGCTCACTTCCCTTCATGGCTTGATCAATTTTTGAACCTTGGGTTTTTTATTTTTTTTTTTTTATGGGAAAACTATATTTTGTTAGATGATTTATCAATTACATTTTTTTATGTTAAATAGACGTTATCTTCGTTTTTGGATTTTTAATTGAATTTTCGTGCTATCTTTTACTGTTAATTATTAAATCTTTTGTTAGGTATATTTTATGAGATTGTGAAATATTTTTTGCATTTTGATTAAAATATGTTTGTGACATATTGTAAGACTATTTCGTATAAGTTTTTGACATATTTAATACATCAAGTTCTTATATAAGAATATCAAGAAATAAATCATATTTTTATAAATGTTAATTTTATAAATCTTATAACTAAACCGGTTCAAACAAATGAGAATGTTGCGCCGGTGCAGGGCGCCACGTATACAGTGAAGAAAATCGATAGCTTGCCACGTTTCATTTCATTTTTTTTTTTCACAAAAACTCCACATAAAATATGCTCACTAAATTAATATTTTATTTTTCACTTAAAAAATCCGCTCACCATTATCCACGTCATGGAGCCCTTAATGTTTCCGTCACCAAATTATATATTGTAATACTCAATTTTATTAATTAAAAACATCATTTCATATGAAAAACATTCTAATATTTATTTATTATCATAAACTAAAAATAATTTATCGCTGGCGGAGAATTAATTCTGCGGAATCATACGTTAGATTAGACATGGCTTTTATGCGACATAATCAAACGGCAGAGTATAGTTTAGTGACAGAGCAATATTACGCTATTTTTCATAGCGTAAAATATATTTAATTGATAAAACCACACATTAGATGTTAATTAAACAGTTTTTATGCGTGCTCACTTGGTGATGTGACAATAGAGTATTGGTGGTGATGTCAATTTTAAATATTAATCCTTTGGTCTTGCATAAATAGTCTATATTGTTCGGGCACGATAATCAATATTCTTGCATGAATAGTCTACATTGGGGCACGATAACTAATATTTGTGAGTAGTAGTGAAATTAATATTTTATTGATGAGAGTGAAAAATTTACCATTTTAGAAAAGTTGAAAAATATCAGAGAACGGACGAAAAAGCTAAGGGAGTATTAATTTATCATCATCTCTAATGTATTACTTCGTCAACCGTGAACATATTAACACATGCCTACGGTAGACAAATGAACGTTTTTGATTAATTTAATAACAGAAAAATATTAAAGTATTTTTGACCAATATATAATTAGTAAATAATTTATAATTTTTCATATATGTGATTATGTGATTGAATTGCAGCGGTATTTCCATCAACGTCGATAATAAAATCGGTGAACAAAGCCCAAGAAGAAAACGCTTCCGCCATGCTAGCTCGCGCGCTCCACATTTGCAGTCAAACAAAGGTTCGTATATATCCCTCAATCTTCAATATCTTCTTCATTAAAATCAAGAATCATTAACAAAATTTGGCGAATTTAATTTTGCAGGTCAGAGCAAAAACATGCGTCATCGAGGGAGATCCAAAGGAAATGATATGCGAGGTTGCAGAGCAAATGCAGGCTGATCTTATTGTTATAGGTAGCCGTGGGCTCGGAAAGATCCAAAGGTATGTATTGAGATCGAGATCGGAGCAGTTCTGAGCACGCTCATTCGACACATTTAATATCATAAGTTTCTTTTTTGCACGGTGCAGGGCATTGATTGGAAGTGTTAGTAACTATGTTATTCACCACGCGAATTGTCCCGTTCTCGTCATAAAGGAGCCGAGGAGTGGTGCGTAGTTGGATTGATATATATATAGGGAATGACTTATTTTATATGTTTGTTTTATGTGTATTTTTTATTTTTGTGTCTAAGAAATCGAATAAAAGTTGAAATATCCTAAGATAAATATTTTTGAATTATGAAACAACAAATGATATATACTAAACTGTAAAGCCCTGCCCTTCAGCCCGAACGAGTTTACCCAATGTTAGTTACATCACCACCATTGATTGAATCTTGCTTCTAGATTGATGGCTGATCAGGCTTTTTTGACCAAACATAAGTTTTTTCGAACTTGATGAGAAACTTTCGAGAGGTCATTCATCTTAGTTTTATTTCAGGTCAGATATGCTCAACTCATCTTAGTTTTATTTCAGGTTAGATATTCTCAACTCGAAAGTTTTTCCTATCATGAATGCAAAAAAAAAATAAAAAATTGCATTATAAGTAGCATATTAAATTATTTGAACTTTCACATTCTTGTAATTTGAGGGATTGCCTTTAAGATAGAATACTTAGAAGAACTGAAAAATATGTAAATGAATATTAATTGAATACAGAATAGTAAAAGACACAAGATTTATAGTGGTTCGAGCTTGCGCTCTACATCCACTTTATAAAGGTGTTTTAGCTTTTATTCATCTTAGTGATACAATTCAGGGGATGGATATATATCTCCATAAGTCAATTGAAAAGCCCCCCTTCCAAATACACCAAAGTTTGGGTATTTATAGGGGTTTGTTGTGTTTATGGGTCAAGTGGGCCTTCTGATGGATTTAATGGGATAAATAGATTTCACCAAAGTTCGGGTATTTATTTTATAAGGGTTTAGTGTGCTTATGTAACAAGTGGGCCACTTGGCCTTCTGATGGATTTAACGGGCTAAATGAATTTCAGACTTTAATTGACGGACCTTCTGAACACAGATCGGGAGTCTTTAATCTCCGGCCAATTATTTTGACCCTCAACATTTCCTTTCGCACATTTATCAGAAAATCTTGCAAGAAGAGTTCATTGTCCGTATTTTTTATGTACCGGCAATCACTAAACAATTGGTACTTTAATGTTTTTCTCGGAGGAATCACTTTTCTATAATTTTGTCAAAAAAGTTCTAGAAGTTTACAGTATACGTCGACAATTTGCAAGCAGTACTAATCAATCCCACACCGAAAGTAGAAAAGTAAAAGGAAAGAAAATTGACGAAGAAAATATTTCACGAAATGTCGGTTTATCAGGTGCTTCTCTCTCCACGCTACTCCCACGAGCTTCACCAGCGATATTCGACGCCTGCCCACGTGTCGAGACCTGGTTGGATATATCGTTAACGTTGTACGCTATCAAAATCATCGGCACCCCCGCATCACTATTTCCTTAATCCCTAATTAATCCTCCACTTTTCCAAACAATTACGAACGTATCCCCACAGGCCGTGGCAAACACTCCGAATACCCAGAAGAAAGCCTGCGTATGTTTCTCTCTCTAACGCGCACTCCTCCCCCTCCTCCTCCCATCCTCTCTCCCCTCCAGAGTTTTAGTGGTTTCGCTGTGATTCATCGATCAGGCCGCTGCAATCTCCTAATCCATGACGATCATGACTCCTCAGCCGTTGGATGTGACTACGCTTTCTCTAACTTCAAGTTTTCGGTTTATGCTTGTTGTCATTCTTCTCGTCGTCTGTGTCTGTAGATAAGCATGCATAGCGCTATTTTGATAATTTGTTCTGGTTTCTGCATCTGGTGGATATTATGTTTTTGTTTGCGAACGCGTGTGTGTTTGTTGGGATTGAATGCTGTGATCACCTAGGGTTTTGTGAGCTGAAGTGAGGTTTAAGTGACTTAATTTGTTTTGAAGTATGGAATAAATTGCTAGTTGGACCTGCTTGAATGATACGAAGTTCAAATTTTGGAGGAAGTGTTAAGGTTTCACCGGATCAAGTGATTGTTGATCTTACTGTTTTGCTTGTAATATGTAGCAACAAGAGGATGAAGAAATGCTGGTGCCGCACTCGGATTTAGTTGAAGGTCCTCAGCCTTTAGTGGAAGGGCCTCAGCCAATGGAAGGTACTTGCCATGTTACTAGAACCTTTGTTTTTTGGTTTAGACTTTAGAGTGTGTATGAAGTTTATGTCTTAATCTATTACATGCTCCTATTGAGTTTATATTTGTTGCATCTGGCATGGGTTGTAAGGTTTGGGCTGTTTTAGTTTGTGAATTTTATCAGTGCACTTTTAAGTGTTTGATGTTTTGTACTATGTGAATCATATTTCTAAAGTATTGTCAATTTCTTAGTTGCGCAACTGGAAAATTCTGGGACCGTGGAGAATCAGGCAAATGATGAGCCGCAAGCATCACGTTTCACTTGGGCAATCCCGAACTTTTCCCGGGTGAATCTGAAGAAGATATATTCCGATGTCTTTATTGTTGGTGGCTATAAATGGTAATATGAGAAACTTTGATTGGCTTTATCTTCCTTCATCTGCATTGATGCTTTAGTATGGTAATGTTATTGAGTTGGTTGGAATTAATTGAAAAAAGAACTATTGCTTTCCAGTGCCATGAGATTGAAATTAAAAAAGCTATATTATTTGATTTACTTTATACCAATTTGATATTTGAATTGCATTGGTTTCTGCAGGCGGGTGCTTATTTTCCCGAAGGGCAATAATGTGGACTACTTGTCAATGTATTTGGATGTGGCTGATTCAGCTAACTTGCCATATGGATGGAACAGATATGCACAGTTTAGCTTGGCTATAGTTAATCAAATGCATAACAAGTTGACAATTAAGAAAGGTACATCCTAGAAGTGCCTTCTTTGACAAAAATGAAATTAATACATTTTATTTATTCCTTCCATTTAATGATATGTTCGCATTCTCAGCATTAGATACCTACATATTGATTCTTCTCATAAATTAAGCCTTTTTGTGGATCCCACAGATACTCAACACCAATTCAATCAGAGGGAGAGCGATTGGGGTTTCACATCTTTCATGTCTCTTAGTGAGCTCTATGACCCCAACAAGGGGTACCTTGTAAATGATACTTGTATTGTTGAAGCTGATGTAGCAGTCATTGATTATTGGACATATGATTCAAAGAAGGAGACAGGCTACGTTGGACTTAAGAACCAGGGAGCAACTGGTTATATGAACTCTCTGCTCCAAACTCTATACCATATTCCTTACTTCAGAAAGGTTGCAACTGGTTCTTCTCACTTATCTATTTCTGATATATTAATCTGCATGCTGTATGAAATATGACTAAGGAAGCATGAATAGATCTCACACTCGCCTTAAAAATGTTATATCAGGCTGTATATCACATGCCAACTACAGAGAATGATAACCCCACAGGAAGTATTCCTTTGGCATTACAGAGTTTATTTTACAAACTCCAATATCATGAAACCAGTGTTGCTACAAAGGAATTGACTAAATCATTTGGGTGGGACACCAATGATTCCTTTATGCAACATGATGTGCAAGAACTTAACAGGGTTTTATGCGAAAAACTTGAAGATAAGATGAAGGTACTGACATGTCTGACAGCATGATTGCCTCTATCTTCTGGTATAAATTTAAGAAAAGTAAGTTGTAAAGTAGTAATAGCTATTTTACTGCCACAGGGAACTGTTGTGGAAGGAACTATTCAGAAATTGTTTGAAGGGCATCATATGAATTACATAGAGTGCATCAACGTAGAGTTCAAGTCGACTAGGAAAGAATCGTTTTATGGTATTGGTTGTGTCTCATGCAGTCATACTTATTCCTGGTTTCGTATTATTTATGCATATATTTATAATATATGTCCTTGTGGCAGACCTTCAACTTGATGTGAAAGGTTGTAAGGATGTTTATGCTTCCTTTGACAAGTATGTAGAAGTTGAATGTCTTGAGGGAGAAAACAAATATCATGCTGAAGAACATGGTTTGCAGGTATGCTGCTTCAGTGGCATAAAATGGTGTACTTTCTAGAATATTTATTAATTGCTTATTTCTTGTATGAAAATACTTCACTGAGCTGAATGATGATCTATTATAAGAAACATGGAAGTTGGCGTCTTGAGGGATACATGTAATGTGCAATGTCTACAAAGACTAGCACTATGTTACCAGGAGTTTGTCTCTTTATGAATTTAATAGCTATGAATTAGGAAAATGCACTGATGCAATTTTCCAAGACTAGGTGACGTATACGGCAATTCATTGGCATAGCCTATGGTGTTCTTTGGATCATGGAGATGGCTATGCTTTTGATCCGTGCGTTTCTGCAAAACCACTATTTTCATTGGTGACAGATGTTCTCTCAGTTCAAATCTTGGACCTGTATCCTGTTTGTCTATTATGCAATAATACTAGTGGCTCAAGAGGTGTAGTTTGCTACATCTATATGAGGCCAAATTCATTTTCAAATATCAATTCTTATTGTAATGTTATTACAATCTTTTTGGGGTGGTGGTGGTGATGGTTTGTGAAATCAAACTTAAAAAATATATTTTGATTGATCAGGAGAGTTGTAACTGTTAATTTCATGGTGGGATTTTCCCCTTTTAACTTTTTAATGGGTCAGCCACCATTTTCTTGGGCAGTTGGAATTTGATAGGAGTTGATATGTGATAATGCACATTGAGGAGTATTCAGTAAATAAAATGAGAAATTGAGAAAACGAGGATTTTTTCAGTTGATTCAAGGAAATTTAGTTATCTTCCTAACCCTGATAACTTTAGTGTACCTTTTCTTGTCTCTGTTTTCTGGTCCTTGATTGATAAATTATTGAAGTAGCATTTGATCTCATTGTCCATATCTCCTGGGCTGAAGATTACTATTTCATCTTAGGATGCAAAGAAGGGTGTTTTGTTCATGGACTTCCCTCCAGTTCTCCAGCTCCAGTTAAAGCGCTTTGAATATGATTTTATGAGGGATACAATGGTTAAGGTGAGTAGTTGAAGCATTAGTTGTCTTTTAGTTAAGCTTGATGAGGACAGTTTTTAATCAGCATTTTGTTGTTTCTTATATTTGTCCTGGGTGCCCTAATAATCCTCTGCATCTTTGGTCCATACCAGTTTGTGGCTTAAGCTATGCAACTGTAGTTACATGTTATGAGAACACACTATTTGTTTTTTAATGTTTATTAGTTTTCCTTTATTTGAACCAGAATCTATTAACAGCATGCTTATTTATTGTTCATCAGTCTCTTTAGAACCAGGTCAAATAATGGAAAAAAAATTCACTAGTAGTTTATCCTACTTTCAGAAGTTGCTGCTTCCCAGGCTTTCTGTACTGCTGTAAAAATGGATTTTTCTCATGATAAGGAATTGGGATGTATCACTTCTCATCCACTTCAAAATGTGGTTGCAGATAAATGACCTATATGAATTCCCATTGGAGCTTGATCTAGATAGAGACAATGGGAAGTATTTGTCACCAGAAGCTGATAGAAGCATACGAAACCTCTACATGCTTCACAGGTTTTTATGCCCTTTACCCTTCTCTAGGTCTACCTTTTTCAAATGTTTTTTCTCGATGTTATTGATTTCTTTGGAGGGCTGGGAATCTCAATTTACAAATTGATGATTGAGAATTGTATTCATATCCAGATATGAGATTTCATGCACCTTCATCTGCAAGAATGAGCTCCTGCTTCTTTTGTCTGATAATTATGGTTGGAATTCAACTAACTAGCTATCCATGATTTCCAGTTTGTTATTACTCGCTCTTGTTGCCAAACTTTATAATTATTTTGTAACTTACTTTAACTGGTTGCTCATCTGCTTATCATAATAACCATCCAGTCCATTAGCAGGTGATGCCTACTAATGTGACCTAACGAGGTAATTTTTTTAGCGTGATAGTGGTTGTGGATCTTTGTTATGGGTTGCAAGAATCATAGGAGATGCTTTCTGGAGTAGGCCGTTTTTTTTGGCTGTAGTTTGTAAATCTGGATAAAAATGGCATAATATTGTGTTTACTGATTTTTTTTAACAAAGAATTATATACGAGTACACCAGCGCCCAATGGACCATTTCGCTCATTTTATTTGCAGTGAACAACCATTGTTCTTTAGATTGTATTATTCTGGGATTCCTCATTTCATTTACCTTCTTTTACATGTTTATTATCAAGAAAAAGAGAACTTCTCACTCGATTTTTGTTCCGCCTCAAATATCTTTCTCTTCTTTGCTTCTTTCTTGTACGACAGTGTTCTAGTTCATAGTGGTGGAGTGCATGGTGGACACTATTATGCTTTTATCAGGCCAACACTTTCTGACCAATGGTATGCATCTTATTTCTGAAGAATCTCTATTCCCTGGCCATCCGTCTTTCACTTGTGTATATATTATCTTTTTTTTAAGGAGATTTATAACAATTTTGGAGTTTCCTATTTTCATTTATGATAATGAAACTGTTCTCAGTTTTTTTCTGATTTCTTGGGCCAATGCAACTAACATTAGTTGGTTTAATAAATTTGACCTCATTCTTTTTCATCAATTCATCTGCAAAGCATATGAGGTTTTAGCATTATGATTCACTTTTCAGTTATAAGTTTGACGATGAGAGGGTCACCAAAGAAGATGTGAAGAGGGCACTAGAGGAGCAGTATGGTGGTGAAGGAGAGGCAATTTCTGCCTTTTGACGTTGTGTAATTTACATCCTCTTCATTTTCAATTTGTGCTTATGCTCCCTATATTTCACAGCTGCCACAGACGGAGCCTGGCTACAACAATACTCCATTCAAATTTACAAAATACTCAAATGCATACGTGCTTGTTTATGTACGAGTGAGTGACAAGGATAAGGTTATATGTGATGTGAATGAGAAGGATGTTGCAGAACATCTTCGGGTAATATAAGCAATGCTCTAGAATTATTTTACCTTTGACTTTATTTGACATAGAGTTTTGTCATGAAGCATCACTTGTCTAATCATTTCAGGTAAGACTGAGAAAAGAACAAGAAGAAAAACAAGACGAGAGAAGATACAAAGCACAGGCCCGTCTTTATACTATTATCAAGGTTATTGTTGTCATTCTGCATTCTTGTTTAACGTTGGTTCATGCTATTTTGATAAATGGATTGCTGAAGCCATTTTTTAATATTTTCAGGTTGCTCGAGATGAAGATTTGAGGGAGCAGATTGGGAAAGATATATATTTTGATCTTGTAGATCATGATAAAGTCTGTAGCTTCCGTATCCAGAAGCAGATTCCTTTTGACCTCTTCAAGGTATCTTGTTTCCTTATCATGCTATTTCAATGAGGCAAATTGCACAAAACTAGCCTTTATGATACTACTACACTTCCATTATTAGGAGTTGACCCCTTCAATAGAAGTTACTAGATGTGTTGTTTCTTGCTTGGTAAGTGAAAATTTGTTCAAAAAGTGTTTAAAAGAACCTACTATGTTGCCGTGTATACTTGATGTATTATCATTCTTAAGGATCTGTATCATGTCATGGTTCGTAGGTGGAAACTTCCGTTGCTGATGATATATGTAGCTAGTCAATGACAGTTCCTTTGAGTTATGAGGCTATAGACTGCACTTGCCTCTGGAAGTCTATATTGAAATTTCGGGATCAAGAATTCCATAAATGCCATTGCAAATGATAAAACTTAACTTTAAGACATTGCCTTTACAAATATAATTAATATATGTTCTTGCTTTGCTAGCAATGAGATAGAAAATAGCTGAATCCACTAGTATTATGTGAAAAAAATAGCAAATTCGTAACTTGGAGAATCATGTTGCTGATACAATAATTTGAATTTACAACCTTAACAGAATTACAATTAGAGTTTATATATATCAATATGGGCCTAGACTATAGGATGTGGGCCTTAACACCCCCCTTAAACTATAACACGCCCCGTTAAACTCAAGGTGGATCCTGTTAAGTATATCTAGGCCCATATATTGTAGGCCCTTTTGGCCCATGTGTATTATTATGTATTGTACATTCCTAAGGAATTAATTATTCCACATTTTATTCAATCGTAACATGGTATCTCAGCAAGGTTCGACGGCAAATTTTTTTTAATCGGCCAACGTCAGTTCCGGCCCCTGCCGGCCGTCGCCCACCCGTCGGCGACCCACGTCCGCGCCGGCCCCTTCCCGGCGTCGCCCACCCATCGGACCTCGTCAGCGCCCGCGCCGGCCCCTGCCCGGCGTCGCCCACCCGTCAAACCCCGTCAGCCCTGCGCGCGGTGCGCCTCTGCCCGTTTCTGGGCTGTTCCTCTGTTGAACCAACTTCCGTGCTGCTTCGCTGTCGTGCACGATTGGCCCACGCTCTGTCACTTCGCCTGTGTTGCTCTGTCCTTGGCCGTTTGCCCAGCACGAATCCCCTTTATATGCGCTGCTGCTGCTCCTTTCCCTGTCTGGTGCTGCTGTTCTCATCTGCTTCCATCTCCTTCGCACAGCTGCTGCTCCATCCCCTTATCCTCTTCTGCAGCCAGACACTTTATCTCATCTGCTGCCATCTCCTCTTATTGTTGTTCAGCTATTCTGTATGCTGCGGTGTTTCTGACCCACATGGGTAATCTCTCTTTGTTCATCTGCGGTTGTTGGCAAAGAAGTCACAGACTCCATCATGTCCCGTATCAATGTTATTTCGACTCATCAAGGCACTGTATCAGTTGTTGCTCCCTTCCCCGTCCATGCTTCTCGTTCTTCTTGGGTACTTGATTCAGGGGCCTCTTTTCATGTGACATCTGATCCGTCTCAGTTGCTTGCTTGCAAGCCGATCTTTAATGGTGCTTCTATTCAGACAGCTGATGGTACATCTTGTCGTATCACACACCAGGGTTCTCTTTGCCATTCTCATTTTTCTATACCTGATGTCTCTCTTGTACCACAGTTATCCATGAATCTCATTTCCGTAGGCCAACTTGCAGACCAAAATTGCTTTGTTGGTTTTGATGACTCATCCTGTTTTATTCAGGATCGTCGAAGTGGGACTATTATTGGGACTGGTCATCGTCGTAAGGATGCTTCTAACCTTTACATTCTAGACACCTTGCGCCTTCCTTGTGCTGCCCGTGTGTTATCCACTACTTCGTCCAACACCTCTTCTTTTGCCAAGTGGCATCACCGGCTTGGTCATTTATGTGGGTCTCGTTTGTCTACATTAATAAGCAAAGGTTGTTTAGGTCACATATCTATCGAGTCTAGCTTCCATTGTAAGGGTTGTAAACTGGGAAAACAGATTCAACTTCCATATTCTTCTAGTGTTTCTCATTTCGCTAAACCTTTTGATCTTATTCATTCTGATGTTTGGGGTCCTGCACCCTTTGCTACAAAGGGTGGTCATCAATATTATGTTATCTTTATTGATGATTATTCCCCTTATACTTGGATTTATTTCATGAAACATCGGTCTCAATTGTGTTCTATTTACCAGTCTTTTGTTCGCATGGTCCACACTCAGTTTTCTACTCCTATCAAAGTTTTTCGTTCTGATTCTGGTGGTGAGTATTTGTCTGCTACATTTCGTCAATTTTTGACAACTGAGGGTACTCTTGCTCAACTCTCTTGTCCTGGTGCTCATGCTCAAAATGGTGTTGCTGAACGGAAGCATCGTCATCTTATAGAGACTGCCCGCACACTTTTGATTTCCTCTTTTGTCCCTTCTCATTTTTGGGGCGAAGTTGTTTCTACTTCTGTCTATCTCATCAATAGACAACCATCTTCCAAGCTGTCTGGCAAATGTCCTGGTGAAGTACTTTTTAGTATTCCTCCCAAATATGATCATCTTAGAGTTTTTGGATGTACATGCTATGTTTTGCTTGCCCCTCGCGAGCGGACTAAGTTGACTGCACAATCTGTTGAGTGTGTCTTTTTGGGGTATAGTCCTGAGCATAAAGGGTATCGGTGTTATGATCCTTCTTCCCATCGCATACGTATCTCTCGTGATATGACTTTTGATGAGAACCGTCCTTTCTTCTATAGCTCCTCTACACGGGACTCCTATTCTCCCATAGAGTCCACATTGTTTCTGTGTCTTCCTCCTATTTCATCTAGTAATGATGGTTCTACAGCCCTCCCTGGTCCTTCTATTTCCATTCCACCACCTTCACATGAGTCACCTCCTACTTCTGCACCTCTTCCCATCTCTAAACCACCTATCACACATGTATACAGTTGCCGTCCCACATGCCCTAAAGAGCTTCCGCCTAGTTCTACCACCTCATCCAGTCCTGATGCGTCTGCTGTTGATACTTCTGATACTAATATTGATGAGTCACATCCTGTTTCTGATGAGTCACAGGATGGTCCACTTTATTATCTACGAGATCGTACTACTATTGGGCCTGGTGACAAGTATGGTTTCCCACGCATGAGTGTTGTTATTGATGAGCCGTCAACTTATCAGGAAGCTTCTAGTATTCCAGAGTGGCAAATTGCTATGTCCGAGGAGCTTGCCGCTCTTGCTCGTACAGGCACTTGGGATCTTGTTCCATTACCATCACATGCAGTGCCTATTACATCTAAGTGGGTATTCAAAATTAAGACCAAATCCGATGGGTCTATCGAGAGATATAAGGCTCGTCTTGTTGCTCGAGGCTTCCAGCAAACCCAAGGTCGGGATTATGCTGAGACATTTGCCCCAGTTGCTCATATGACTACTGTCCGTACATTGATTGCAGTTGCAGCCACTTCTTCTTGGGCTATTTCTCAGATGGATGTTAAGAATGCATTTCTTCATGGTGATTTGCATGAAGAAGTTTATATGCAACCACCCCCAGGTGTTGATGCTCCTCCTGGATATGTTTGTCGTCTCCGTCGTGCTTTATATGGCCTTAAACAGGCTCCCCGTGCTTGGTTTGAGCGATTTGTATCTGTGATACTGGCTGCTGGTTTTTCTCCTAGTGATCATGATCCTGCTTTATTCATTCATCTCTCTCCACGTGGACGTGTTTTGCTGCTATTGTATGTTGATGATATGTTGATTACCGGAGATGATTCGGAACACATTTCTCATGTGAAGAAGCAACTTGGTGAGCAATTTCACATGTCCGATTTGGGTCCTCTCAGTTACTTCTTAGGGATTGAGGTGTTGTGTTCTGAAAAGGGCTACTATCTCTCACAGTCTAAATATATACAAGATCTTGTTGCTCGCTCTGGCATTACTGATAATCGAACAACAGCAACACCTATGGACCTTCACTTACAGCTTCGTCCTACTGTTGGTACACCTCTTGAAGATCCCTCTCGATATCGGCATATTGTGGGTAGCCTTGTTTAACTCACTGTTACCAGACCTGATATCTCTCATGCAGTCCATATTTTGAGTCAGTTTGTGAGTGCTCCTACTTCAGTCCATTATGGCCATTTACTTCGTGTCCTTCGATACTTGAAGGGGACATCATCTCAGTGTTTGTTCTATGCTCGTGATAGTCCGCTTCAGCTTCGTGCTTACTCGGATTCTACTTGGGCGAGTGATCCTACATATCGTCACTCTGTCACAGGTTATTGCATTTTTCTTGGCTCTTCTCTTCTTGCATGGAAGTCCAAGAAGCAGGCATCTGTATCTCGGTCTAGTACAAAAGCCGAACTTCGAGCTCTTGCCACTACCACTTCTGAGATTATATGGCTTCGTTGGTTGTTAGCTGATTTTGGTATTTCCTGTGATGATCCCACGCCTCTTCTCTGTGATAATACCGGAGCCATACAAATTGCCAATGATCCTGTGATGCATGAACTTACAAAGCATATCGGCGTTGATGCTTCTTTTACCCGGTCTCATTGTCATCAGAAAACAATAGTTCTTCAGTATGTGCCCTCGGAACTACAAGTGGCAGACTTTTTTACTAAAGCACAAACTAGAGAGCAGCATCGGCTTCATTTACTCAAACTCAATGCTTCAGATCCTCCGCTTCCACCTTGAGTTTGAGGGGGGGTGTTAAGTATATCTAGGCCCATATATTGTAGGCCCTTTTGGCCCATGTGTATTATTATGTATTGTACATTCCTAAGGAATTAATTATTCCACATTTTATTCAATCGTAACAGATCCAAAGCGTTGAATTCGAGTAAATGAAGCCGATGATGCTCTTGCAGTTTTGTGCTTTGGTGAAGAAGTCTTGGAAGTTGTAGTTCAAAAGGCACATACTGAAGAACAATAGTTTTCTACTGACAGTGAGATCGAGTAAAAGAAGCATCAACACCAACATGTTTTGTAAGTTCATGTTTCACTGGATTATTGGCAATTTGTATGGCTCCAGTATTATCACAAAGAAGATGTGTTGGTGTAGCGCAAGAAATACCAAAATCAGCTAGCAACCATCGAAGCCATACAATCTCTGAAGTGGTGGTGGCAAGGGCTCGAAGTTCTGCCTCTGTACTAGACTGAGATACAACTGTTTGCTTCTTGGACTTCCATGCAAGAGGAGAAGAACCAAGAAGAATGCAATATCCAGTGATGGAGCGATGATCTGTCAGATCACTCGTCCAAGTAGAGTCTGAGTAAGCATGGAGCTGAAGCGGACTATCTCTAGCATAAAACAAGGCCTGAGATTATGTTCCGCTTAAGTATCTAAGAACACGAACCAGACCGAGATCAGCTAGCAACCATCGAAGCCATACAATCTCTGAAGTGGTGGTGGCAAGGGCTCGAAGTTTTGCCTCTGTACTAGACCGAGATACAACTGTTTGCTTTTTGGACTTCCATGCAAGAGGAGAAGAACCAAGAAGAATGCAATATCCAGTGATAGAACGATGATCTGTCAGATCACTCGTCCAAGTAGAGTCTGAGTAAGCATGGAGCTGAAGCGGACTATCTCTAGCATAAAACAAGGCCTGAGATGATGTTCCCCTTGAGTATCTAAGAACACGAACCAGATGTCCAAAATGGACTGAAGTAGGAGCACTCACAAACTGACTCAATATATGAACTGCATGAGCAATGTCAGGCCTAGTAACAGTGAGATAAACAAGACTGCCAACAATATGTCGATATCGGAAAGGATCCTCAAGAGGTATAGTCCTCAGTGAGATAAGCAATATCAAGCCTAGTCCAAGAATGAGTGGCAACCACTGCAACCATAATACGAACTGTAGTCATGTGAGCAACAAGAGCAAAAGTGCCATCATAATCCTGTCCCTGAGTCTGCTGAAAACCTCTAGTAACAAAATGAGTTTTGTATCGCTCAATAGAACCGTATGACTTGGTCTTAATTTTGAACACACACTTACGTGTAATGGTTACAACATGTGATGGTAATGGTACAAGATCCCAAGTGCCGCAAGTTGTCATTCTGGTTGATAAACAACTTCTTTATATGAAGCTGGCTCGGCAATAATAGCACCTACATGTGGAAAACCCAATTTGTCAGGAGGGACAATAGTAGTACAATCTCGAAGATTATATCTCTGTCCAACCTGTGACTCATTAGAAATAGCATGTGACTCATCAAAATTGTAAGTGCCATTATAAATTGGAACATCAGGATTGATCGGGAGGTAGGAGGAAGGGGAACTGTAATAGGATCTTTGGAACGACGATTGTAGACATGTGTAATGGGTGGTCTTTGAGGAATGAGAGGTGAAGGTTCACTAGTGGTGGGTGTGATGGTAGGAGTAGGATCACGAAGGAGTGTAACAGAAGGAGATGGTGGAGTGATATCAGTAGTAGATGAAATAGGAAGAAGGTAAAGAAATGATGTTGACTCTACGGAAGAATATGAGGTCTGAGTAGAAGGGCTATAAAAACCAGATAGTTCTCAACAAATGTCACATCACGAGAGATGTTCATACGACGAGAGGAAGGATCATAACAACGATAACCCTTTCAGGCTTATACCCCATAAAAACAGATTCCATAGACTGAGCAGTCAACTTTGTTCGCTTACGGGGTGCAAGTAAAACATAGCACGTGCATCTAAAGACACGAAGATGATCATATTTGGGAGGAGTACCAAAAAGGACTTCGCCAGGACATTTACCAGAAAGTCTAGATGATGGTTGCCGGTTGATAAGATCAACCGATGTGGAAACAACTTCTCCCTAGAAGTGAGAAGGAACAAAGGAAGTAATTAGAAGTGTTCGAGCAGTTTCTATGATATGGCGATATTTACGTTCAGCAATTCCATTTATTGCATGAGCACTAGAACATGACAACTGAGCAAGAGTGCCCTCGGCGGTAAGAAACTAGCGAAAAGTGTGACCACTAGTGTCAGAACGAAAAACTCGAATAGGAGTAGATAACTGAGTGTGAATCATGCGAGTGAAAGACTGGTAAATGGAACATAGCTGAGACCGATGTTTCATGAAATAAATCCAAGTATAATAAGAATGATTATCAACAAAAATAACATAATATTTATGACCACCCTTGGTGACAAATGGGGTCCTCTGGGGCAGGACCCCGTACATCAGAATGAACCAAATTAAAAGGTCTAGCAGAATGCGACAAACTAGAATAATATAGAAGTTGAGTTTGTTTTCTAAGCCTACAACCATTGCAATGAAAACTAAACTCAATAGATGTATTACCTAAACACCCATTATGTATTAAAGTAGACAAAAGTGACCCACATAAATGACCCAAACGATGATGCCACTGGGCGAAGGTGGGGGATGATGTGGTGGAGGACGCAAGAGCATTGGAGTGAAGAAGATATAAGGTGTCAAGGACATAAAGGTTGGGAGAACCTCTACGGCGATGGTCAGTCTCAATTACAGTCCCGCTTCGACGATGTTGAATGATACAAGATGAGTCATCAAATCGAACAAAGCAATTGTGGTCAGTAATTTGACTAACTGAAAGGAAATTCATAGACAATTGAGGTACGAGAGAGACATCGGGAACCGAAAAATTTGAGGTAGAAAGTGAACCTTGGGTGATGGAACAAGATGTACCAATGTGACTCATCAGATGTTACATGAAATGAGGTCCCGGAATCAAGTGCTCAAGATAAACGAGTAGCATGGATAGGTGAGGCAGCAGCAACTGACACAGTACCTCTATGAGTGGAAAGAACATTGATACGTGACATGGTGGAGACTACTTATACTTGACCAACAGCAGCAGATGAACAAAACAACTAGCAGCTCAGCGGCGGAAGAATGTGCTGCAGTGGGAGTCAAAGCATCTAATTGTTGTTAGCACTGCTATCCAAGACTGGCTTACTTCTGCAATAGCCTAATATTATTGACAGCAAATGGACGGTTGCCCTGAACAAGTCTGGTAAGGCAGGAAAGCTGCGTGCTGAAGTAAGACTGAAGGCTGCAAGGGAGCTGCTGAAAGAGATGGACGCGCAGAGGCTCGGGGAGGGAGCTGCAGCAGACGCACAAGAAATGGCAGCAAGAAGAAACAGCGGCTGAAGGAGACAATGACGGGCAGAGGCAGGCGGCTGAATCTCGGGATGGTCGAGAAGCTGTACAACAACTTGGGATGGCTGCGTGCGATGTGCGACGGGCAGAGATGCGACAGCAATGGGGCAGGAACAGGCGCACAACCTGCGACTAGGTGCGAGCAGCGATGGGCAGGGAGCAGAGGAGCGCGAACTTCGACAAGGCCCGAGCAGCAACGGGCAGGAAGGATGCCGCGCCGGAAGGAAGCGTCTGAAGAGGCGCCGCTGACGTGTGCACCGCTGAGGTGGACGCGTCGCTGACGTGGATGCTTACGTTGTGGATCGTGGATGGGTTAACAAAATGAACGAAACCCTAATCCATCCTGCTGTGATACTATGTTACAATAGTTTGAATGTACAACCTTAACTAGAATTACAATTAGAGTTTATATATCAATATGGGCCTAGACTATAGGATATGGGCCTTAACAATTGCCATCTTTGATCTTGCCGTCCAAATAAAACGAACCTGGGAACGATATGGTGATAATACCAAAATATCAAGTTGGCTTGATGGTCTTTATGTAGATCCTTACTGGCCTCTTTAATCCTCTCTTTACCTATTTATTTTTCTTTAATTTGTTTTGTCTCTAATGCGACTAGTAAATGAGATTTAGTGTTGATGGCTGTTTGTGCATGTGTCTGTTGGTCTGCTACAGTTATTTATTCTCACTTGTATATTTCTATAACTCGCCTTTATCATGTTAGGTTTATTTTTTCCGTGTAAGAATTAAGGCATCTACTTTTTATATTTTAATGTTTTATGTTGTCAGTAAATTGCTGGTTAATCTGTGGTTTCTTATGAAGGAAGAAGTTGCCAAGGAATTTGGTATTCCAGTTCAATTTCAGCGCTTCTGGTTTTGGGCTAAAAGGCAGAACCATACTTATCGTCCGATCCGACCATTGACACCGCAAGAGGAAGCTCAAACTGTAAGTGTTTCGTTCCAATAGGTTTAAGTTAATGGGGGATAATGTTCTTTCTGAGAATTCTTAGTTACCTTGCCAGTCGGGTATTGGTTTAAATATATTTTGGAAGTATGGTATGAAATGTCCGCTCTACTGGTAAAACTCCAAAACTTACCTTAACTAAAAAAAGATTAAAACAATGACAGACACCTATGACGTAACGACCCATTATTTTTTTATTGTATTTATATCAATTTTTTTTGGTGATAACTGATAAGAGACCAATAGTGCACCATGTTTGTGTTACAGTTGTTGTATATTACTCCCTCTACTAATTGTGTTTCAAGCTTAATTGGTAGATTTTAGTCCCAGTTTCTTTATGACAAGATTCATTTTTTATATTATTTGCAGATATTTAGATTGCACAAAGGGCTACTGAATATCTCTCTTTGTTTTACGAGCATGATAGTTATCTGATTTGGTTTGGCTTGTTGAATCTTTTGCCGAAACCTAATTTCATTATCACTATTAGACAGTTGGTTTTTGGCCTTCTCATTCCATCTTTTCTATTTTACTTATTAGTGCTTAAGAGTTTTACCCTCCCTAATTTTGCTCTGCAGGTTGGAGCATTGAGGGAAGTATCAGCATTGAAGGAAGCATCCAATAAGGGTCACAATGCAGAGTTGAAATTATTTCTGGAAGTAGAGTTTGGACTGGTATCTCTATAATAATTTATAACTTAGATTATTCTGTTAGCATTGAGGGAAGCATCCAATAAGGGTCACAATGCAGAGTCGAAATTATTTCTGGAAGTAGAGTTTGGACTGGTATCTCTATAATACAGTAGAAACTCTATAAATTAATACTCGATTAATTAATAAACTTTTTAAAATAATAATTTTTGTCGGTCCCGACTCGGGGATAGGGTGCTAAATTAATAATTCGCTAAAATTATAAGATAATACATTTTTTATAATTTCTATAGGTCCCATATAAAATATAAATTAATAATTTCATAAATGCGTACATATTACATGAATAATTTATGTACACTTCTTGAAAAATGACTCAATTGTCGTTTGTTTTTTGTTGAAATCAATTTCAACTTGAATCCCATCTCTAATTTTTCTTATCATTGTAAGAACTTCTGGTGTTGTTTTCTCATAACTCAGCAAGAAATTATTCAATGTGATTGCTGCTCTAATTGCCTCATTTCGTAAGGAGGCTCCATGGTAGAACTTTCAGCATCTTCTTCATCTTCTTTATCAGTTCCAATAATGCTCTCAATAATTTCTTCATCAGTCCACAACTGTGCAACTACATTTTCTAGTGGGTGGTTCAGGACATCTTCGACATCCATTGCATTGTGATAACCCAACTCTTTAATCAAATTCCCGAGTTCTTGGGTGCTTTCACCACCTACCTGTTCATCAGAGTTCTCAAAAGCCATGTTATCTATTGATCGAAGTTTACAATGACGAAAGCAGTTTGCAATTGTATTTGCATGAACATCTATAGTCCATGCTGCAATTGCAAGATTAATTGCATCTAACACATTTATTTTTGTTGGATTTGGAACCCCCAATTCATAACCCTCCAAAAGACTTCTATAAAATCGACGACGATATTGCATCTTAAAAGCTCGTATAATCCCAGCATCACAAGGTTGAATTTTTGAAGTTGTGTTTGGTGGCAAATAAAACAATTCAACACTCTGTAATCCTTCAATGGCTTTTGGATGAGCAGGGCAATTATCCACAATCAAAAGAATTTTTCTTCCAACCATTTTTTTATCAAGTTGGCGAACATATTCTTCAAATAAAGCCCCAGTCATCCAAGCACGTTTGTTAGCACGGTACTCACAGTTCAAACATCTCAAATTTACATTCTTGAAGCACCTTGGTTTAGCATACTTCCCAATTATCCATAAAGGAACTTTCTCGGAGCCGTCCTCATTACAACAAATAACAACAGTTAGCCTTTCTTTGTCTTGTTTTTTCCCTTCAAGTTGCATTGTTGCAAGGGAATGGTCCGGTTGAAGTCTAAAAAATAGACCTGCTTAAGATTAAAACATGTTACATCACTAAAGTATAAAATAAAAAATAATAAAACAATATAAAACAAACCTGTTTCATCCATATTGAAGATGTCTTTCATTTCAAACTGATCAACCTTATCTCTTATGATTTTTAATTTATCCTCCATGCCCTCCATTTCAACAGATCCACTCTCTCCGAAACGTCGAAAATTCTTAATTCCATATCTTGCTTTAAACTTTCCAAGCCAACCTATGAAAAAAGTAAACTCTGGAGTATCTATAGGATACATATCTTTCATAAACTTTTTCGCCTTCTCGATGATCAGCTCACCAGTCATATTCACATGTTCTTGATATTGAATAATCCATTCATAGAGAGATTTCTCTAGATCAGGATACTTTGCCGATTTGTGTCGCTTAACATCACCTCTTTTGGGAGCAAGTGAGAGATAATCTGAAGAACGCTTGATTGTATTAGAGATTGTACCTTGACTCACGTGCAAACCATAGTTACTAAGCACCCATTCTTGCAATTGCTTTTGAGTGAGACTTGAATTATCCTTGGCGTGCTTGCATAATGCTCTTTGAATCTCATCGGTCATTGTTGTTTTCTTTACACCTTTAAGATGGGGAGCCATTTGTGTATGATTTGTTTATGGTGATATACATATTTTATCTTGCATTTATATACATAATATTTTTTAATGTCCATAAATTGAGACATTGAACATTAAGAATATAATTATATGAGAGATTGAAGGACTCTTCCAAATTAGGTCCTCATTTGATGTACAAAAATTAAATAGAAGTTTGAAAGGTAAGTGAATTGAATATTTTATTATAAATTAATAAAATATTAATTAATGTATAAATTAATAATTATTAATTTATAGTTTAATTAATAACTCTTTTAATTAATAAATTCTTGAGTTCCCAAGAGTATTAATTTATAGAGTTTATACTGTAATTTATAACTTAGATTATTCTGTTGTTTATTGTAGTAGTGATATTGCTGAAATTTTGTTACCCCTGCTTCAACTTTTTTTTCTGAATGTATAGGATTTATGTCATGTTCCTCCACCTGAGAAAAATATGGAAGACATACTCCTTTTCTTTAAGGTTTATGATCCCGAGAAAGAAGAGCTTCGGTACTTCTTTTTGCATAATATTACCTGTCTTTTTCTCTTAATTTTCAATCAGCTGCTATTATACAAATGAGATATTCACAGGTATGTTGGGCGGCTTCTTGTCAAGAGCTCTGGAAAGCCGATTGAAATCTTATCAAAACTCAACGAAATGGCTGGATTTGCACCTGATGAAGAAATTGAACTTTTTGAGGCTAGTCTGCCACAGAACTACAGCACATTTAAGTCGAAAAGATTACATCCTTTGACACGCATTTGACATCACATTATTTTGTGTTGCTAATTCTACAGGAGATAAAATTTGAGCCATCTCTTATGTGTGAATGCCTTGATAAACGAGCTTCATTCTGTTTCAGTCAGGTTCACTATTTTTTATAATTAATTCATTTTTCCAACTTTATTATGTACTTATTCCTCCCCATCCCTTTGTTGCTCCCTAGATCGAAGATGGGGATATTGTTTCCTTCCAGAAACGACCTCCAGATGAATGCAAGGAGCAAATTCGTTTCCCTGATGTTCCTTCATATTTGGAGTATGTGAAAAATCGTCAGGTTGGTCCTTTTCTTTCTTGCAGGTAGTGCAACCAAGACTTAGGCTCCAGATTGTCAAATGCATATATTCTGAACTTTTGCTGTCAATGAGCAATATTAATGTATTCCATTAGCCAATTCTAGTGAATTTCATTGATAGCATAGTTAGGTTCTTTTCTGTTAGTAAGACCTTCCCGGAACTTCTCTGTGATCTGTTTGGGGAAACCAACTTCTTTTAATAATTTATTTTTTCGTGTGCAGGTTGTGCATTTTCGAGCCTTGGAGAGGCCCAAGGAAGACGAATTTTGCCTAGAATTGTGAGTACTATCATATGTCAGCACAAAGATTGTTGAGGACTACGACTTTCATGTACCATTTCATTTTATTTCTCTATTTTCTGGAGACTTTGTCTGTGAACATGTCTGGCATGAACCTACAGAGCAAAGAATCACACGTATGATGATGTTGTGGAAAGAGTTGCCCAACAACTTGGCTTGGATGATCCATCAAAAATTAGGCTTACTCCTCACAATTGCTATTCTCAACAACCAAAGCCCAATCCCATAAAATATAGATCAGTTGATACTTTGCTAGACATGCTTGTTCACTACAATCAGGTACTGTGACAAAGATAAAGTATTCCGTCCCCTAATTTATTTTCCGTGATCATTTGTTTTTGTTTTTACTCTACCTATTTCAAGAAAAAAAGAAAGAGAAGTATTGATGTACCTGGTTGATGATTGATATATATATATATTGTCTCTCTTTTCAGATCTCTGATGTACTGTATTATGAAGTACTGGACATTCCTCTTCCAGAAATGCAATGTCTTAAAACGCTGAAAGTTGCCTTTCATCATGCTATGAAGGATGAGGTGCTGATATTGTCAGTTAACCTTTGATTATGATTATTGACTCAAGATTTACAATGTCATTATTCTAAGCCTGTGTTTCCTCTCTCAGGCTGAGATCCTCAATATTAGATTGCCAAAGCCAAGTACTGTTGGGGATGTTCTCAATGAGATCAAAACAAAGGTTAGCCATTTGCTCCATTCATCTTCTATTACTAGGCCCTGGCTATAGACTTGAATTGAGCTCATTGCTTCTTCATTAGTTGTACTACTGAGAATGAATACTAAACAGAACTTCATTGACATGATTATTTCTTTGAAAATTTTTCTTGGATTATGTTTTTATTTTACTTTTGAGAGAATTTCCTTGTATTCTTCAATTAAGATGTAAATTAGAAAATAACAGCACATAATAAACATCTCACGTCTTTTGAACCTTAACAGGTTGAATTATCTCACCCAAATGCTGAGCTTAGGTTGCTTGAAGTTTTCTACCACAAGATTTACAAGGTAATGATTGCTCAGACATCTTCTTGATTCTTGATGTGTAAGAAAAAGCTTTCTGGTCATTTAATTCTGTTTCGGAAGCAGTCCTGCCCTGAGATTTAATCAGGGGAATTTTCTGGTTGCACAATATTGGATGTTGGGCATTTTTGTTGTTATCAGATTCAAAATAATTTTAGTAACTAATCTGATCCCTGACTGGCGTATTGTTGCTCGACTGCATGGCATGAAGTTTATGCACAATGCCCATATTTCAAGCATCATCTATCTGATCACTGACTGTAGTATTGAAGCTGAACTATTGTTCACTATGGATAATCTTAACGTATCTTCTTAAGTTTGCAGATTTTTCCTGTCCATGAGAAAATTGAGAACATAAATGACCATTATTGGACTTTGCGTGCTGAGGAGGTTAATCTCTTTTTGAAGCATTATCTCATTCTCATTCCTGTGATTCATATGTACAGTTTTATATTAGTGTCATGTTAGTTCTCTTAGATTTTAAGCATTTATTTATATGGTTTTGTTTTATCTTAGATTCCAGAAGAAGAAAAGAATCTTGGGCCCAATGATCGTTTGATTCATGTTTACCATTTCACTAAAGAGATTGCCCAGAATCAAGTGGTAATGCGTCCTTTGCTGAACTCTCGGCTTTTAATTAGGCAAGAGAAAGGGTATTTAGCCACTTAATGAAATGCTTATTTTTTCCTTCACAGCAAGTGCAGAATTTTGGGGACCCATTTTTTTTGGTCATTCATGAAGGCGAAGCATTAGCTGATGTTAAATTCCGCATTCAAAAGAAATTGCAGGTTCCAGATGAAGAGTTCTCTAAGGTAAATGGTACTACTGCTACGAGTCTATGACTGACGATAGGTCATGTTTTCTTTCCCATTGCCTCTGTACATCCTGTTAATTTTATTTTGTGGAAACAACAGTGGAAGTTTGCCTTTCTGTCAGTGGGAAGTCCAGAGTATCTTGACGACTCTGACATTGTCTCCAGCCGTTTTCAGGTCCTTGGCTTTCCTACTTCTCTTCCTGAGTATTGTGATAGTTTAAGTAGAGATAATCATAGTCACTGAAATCCCCATTAAGACTGAGGAAGATGTCTCCTTTTCTTTTCCAGAGAAGAGATGTTTATGGGGCTTGGGAGCAGTACTTGGGGCTTGAGCATTCTGCTGCTACTACTAAAAGAGCATCTACTGTGAACCAGGTGAATCATCTGTGACTGCTTTTATGTTTTGTTTTTTCTACTACTACATCGAAGTGGTGAGCCGTAGAGAAACTCCTTTTTTCATTATGCATTAATCGTACAGGAGACAGCTCCACCTCCTCCCCCAGCTGAGGAAGAGCTCCCACCCACTAGTCTAGTTGACACTAAGACTTCACTTGATGGGGAGACGGTGGTTGAGGCTCCTCCCACGGGCTCAGTTGAGCAAGTAATGCCGGACATGGAAAGTGTTCCTGCAGTAGTACCCATCTCCGCTCCAGCCTCCTCAAGCCATGACCCGATGATGATGATGATGGTTCAAGCTGTAACTCAGCTTTCTTCCGGGATGGTCTCAATGCAGCAAAACTTCTCCTCTGGAATGGCAGCTATGCAACAGTGTATCTCAATCCTTGCTGATATAGTCAAGAAAGGGGAAGAGCGCCGCGTTGAAGAAGAGGCTAGATGGAAGAGGAAAATGGAAGAACTGGAGAGGTGGAAGGAGGAGAAGGCTGAGATGATGAAGAAAAGTTGAGAATTCAAGGAGAAGAGAGCTGGAGGAGAGAGTTGAAGAAAAGAAGACTAGAAATAGTCAGTTTTTTTGTTCCTCTCTCATTGTAATTTGTACTTATCTAATATCAATGACATGACTGACTATTATATTTTGAACGATAATTTCTCTCTGTTTCAAAGACTTTTTATTTTTGTTTAATAATTGAACTGGGTTATGCATAGTTGGTGCGATCAGTTGTAAGTTATATCTCCCTCCCCAGAACTTCAAATTTTTAACAATTGGCATCTTTTTCTTTTTTTTTTCTTTCTCCAAACGGTATCATTTTATTTTAGAGGAAGGATATGTTAAGGGGGGGGGAAGATTTGTAATCCTCTTCTCTTTTGTATGTTTTGATGATATGTCAATCACAAAAATGATCAATTTTGAGGAAGAATTGACAGTTCATTCAAAGAACTAACTTGATCCGAGCACTCAATTGATTTTCGGCCTCTTCTTTATAATTTTTAAAGGTATCAATTGCTCATCTTTACTTTTCAACAAGTGAAGATAACAATATCTGGTGCAATCATCAATAAAAGTAATAAAATACTTTTTCGCACCTCTAGTTTGCACCATTTAAAAATCACACAAATCCGTGTGTATTAACACTAGAGGTTTAGTGCTCCTTTCGACTGAATTAAACGGCGTTCTTGTCATTTTCTCCTCAACACAAACTTCACATTTAGTTTGGTTAAATTCAGCCACTTTTAGTAAATTCAAATTTACTAGTCTCTTTATCGCATTAAGATTCACATGTCCCAATCTTACATGCAACAATTTGGAGCACTCAATCAAATAAGAAGAAGATGATTCAATTTTATTGATATTCTTTGCGGCTGGGCGCCGTGCCATTACATTCATCTTGAAAAGACCATTGGCGAGATAGCCCCGACCAACGAACTTTTCAAACATTGACAAGATAAACTTTTCAGACTCAAATACAAGTTTAAATCCATGATTTACAAATAAAGAGCCCGAAACAAGATTCTTTCGAATGTCTGGAACATGAAGCACATCCTTCAAGGTCAAGTCCTTGCCACTAGTGAGCTTAAGCACAACATTGTCCACTCCAACCACATCTGATGAAGCTTGATTGCCCATATAGAGCTTTATTCCATCAACAGACTTGTAGGAGACAAAAGCACTCCTATTGGAAGCCACATGACAAGTAGCAACTGTGTCAACAAACCATTCACGTGGATTGTTAACGTGGTGAACCTCGGAAACCACGACACACAAATCATCATCCCAATTATCATCGGGCTCAACATGGTTGACATCCATCTTTGCTTTGCCTTTATTTTTATTTTTAGGCTTTTTGCATTGACTTGACATATGCCCACTTTTGCCACAATTGAAGCAAACACCCTTGAACTTCGGTTCTTGAATAACAATCCCCTTGTTCGACAGGTTAGGCTTTATTCTATCTTTGATGGACCACCACGTTCCATCAAATTGGCCTTAGAATCCATAGCTCTCGGCTTAGGATCCACCTTTCGATTGTCCTCTTCAATACGAAGTTTGACAATCAAATCTTCAAGAAACATAGCATTTTGCTTATGCTTAAGGTAGCTCCTGAAATCCTTCCACGAAGGAGGTAACTTCTCAATGACCGCAGCCACATTGAAGGCATCGGGGAGTAGCATCCCCTCGGCGAGAACATTGTGCAAAATGAGTTGAAACTCTTGCACTTGTTCCACCACCGATCTATTGTCAACTATCTGGTATGAGAAATACTTCGCCACGGCATACTTCTTAGTACCTGCGTCCTCCGTCTTGTATTTTCTTTGTAGTTGTTCCCATAATTCTTTTGTGATGTTTACATTACAATACACGACATACAATGGATCAACTAAACAATTAATACAAAATTTTGACGAAGGAAATCTCCTTGGCACCAATTATCAAAAGCAATTCTCTTGTTCTGATCGGTCTCATTATCGGCAATCTCGGGCTTGTCTTCCTTCAAGTAGGCAGCCAACCCAAGAGTAGTGAGGTAGAAGAGCATCTTTTATTGCCACGTTATGAAGTCCACGCCTCCAAATTTGAATGGCTTTTCGGCTTGGGCATTGGGAGGGAGTTGTCGAAAATTGTTGTTGTTGCTTCCACCAGCACCACTGTTGGTATTGTCGGCCATCGTCTCAGATCTTGATGTAGAAAAAATTTGTCTTGCGATTGTTGGAATGTTGGTTCAAGACTGAGAACTTTTGCAACAAATTACAACTAGCAATGCAGGTTTTACAACTAGAACTGCAAGTACTGCTAGTTCGGAATTAAATAAAATAAAAGAAATAAAATGAAATAAAGCAAAGCCGAGTCGAGGGAGCCCTCTTCCCGCAAGACAAATTCACCAACATAGTGCTCGTTTGAACGTCGATTGTCCCCAAAGGTAAAACGGCTTCGTCCTTTTCGAGGCAGCACCGCAATCGGAAAGGCACCAGCGAACGGAAAGGAAGTGAGATTGAGTTGCTTAAAAAGAACGGAAAAGGTGCAGCAATATGAGGCTATATATGCAGTATAAGTCTAGACGACTTGTCTCTTGTCGGGCGACGGGGAACTATCTGGGTATGTCAGAATGTCGGGGTGACAAGTGACAGCCGATGCATGTCTATATATAGGCGAGTTCCACCAAGGGGGAGCCTGTCTCTCCATCAATGCTGGAGCCGTTACAAGCAATAAACACGGTTGTAACGGATGAGCCATTCAAAGGCTTAGCCGTTGCAGCTTTGAGTGTAATTCAACATGTGATAAATGTGCCACATTCAATTGCAACACGTGGCTGTCACATGCACGGTGTACACCACGTCGACCGGTCTGGCCGTAGGCCGTAGCGGGGTGGGGCGAGTGGCAATGGCGGCGCGCGAGGACGCCATCGGGTTCCACATACACTGCACACCTTGTTATTACACACTTCAACCATAATGGTTTATAAACATATATTAATTACTTTAATCAATCAATGTGGGATAGTTTATTTATTACATACTTCACTTATGTAATAACTTCACCAACCGTGTTACTTCATGGTCTCATTTCTCACTCACCGGAATTCGGATTTAAGAAAATAAATATACCACGATCATCTACTCGTCGCGTAGATTACGTTGATAATATTTAATTTTGACAAAATTGAATATTTGACATCGGAAATTGACCATAAAGTCCCCGAATTACCAACATAAATTTCATGCATGCCGTAGGAGAGCTGCTTCTAGAAGATCGACCTCCATAGTTAGTTAGCTGAGGATAACAGTAGCTTAGTAGAGGCAGTTAGTTTGTTACATAGAAGTATCTAGATCTTCTATCGTGTTTATATACCTTTGTGTGTACAAAATATAGGATTTATGATGAATGAATGAGAGTATCGTTTTCCACCCTAAAAGTTCTTTCTCCTTTATCGGAAATAGATGTATGGTGAGGTACTTTAACAATAACTTAATACCCGGAGTTTCAAGTGCCATCAATTATACATTAATATAGATTATACATATTATCAAAATGTATTATACACTATCAATTTTGTTTCTAAATTATGACACTAGTAAATTTTAGACGATGAAAAATTGATGTAGCTTGTCGAAAATTTGTAATTTTTTCATATTACGAAAATATATTACAAAGTATGTATATCAAATTGTAATTTTACAGTAAATTACGTCAAATTTCCATCATCGGAATTTTGTTTCCGTCATAATTTTGAAACAAAATTGATAATTTGTAGTATATATTGATAACATACATAATTTGAAATATATTTGAAAAAATAAGAATAATTTATACTCCCTCCGTTCCGATTATTTGGTCTGGGTTACTATTTTTTGGTGTTTCAATTATATGGTCTAATTTTTATATTTGGTACTCCCTCCATCCCGGGTCTCTTGAGACGTTTTACCCGGCACGGAGGTTAAGAAAAAGTGATTAGAGATGTTAGTGGGGTTAGATTAGTAAGTTAATTAAATTTAAATAAATTCTTTTTGCAATATTTAAAATATATTCAACTAATTTAAATTCAAATTAAAATAAGTAATGATTACAAAAAAAATTTGATCACATCACAAATTAGAGCCAAATTTTTTATCACATCACATCACTAATAACTCTAAATTTAAAATTACAAAGCACTTAAATAGATTAAAAAGCAAATGAAAGTTTGATCTCAGCACATTCTCATCATTGATCAAACAAAAAAAAAAGGAGAAGACCGAGAGCAGCTACACTCATGGAATCAAGCCGAGAACTGTCAAATTCGAAGCGGAATGAACTCGTCCAATATCTACTTGAAGGCAGCAAGGATGGTAAGCCTTTAAGGTGCAGGATCACATCAGCAACCACACGGTTTGGAGTCCATCGATCCACCGTTCATCGGCTTTGGACTGCTGCAAAAAAACAAAGAGAAGAGGAAGGGTTTATTCAACATAGAAATCACAAAAAAAGGAGTGAAAAAACAAGGGTGTTTAGAGTTAGACCTTGAGAAGTTGTCAAGGATGACATATTCAAGTAGGAGTACAATTAGGGGAGTAGCAATTGATCTTTGTTGGCCCCAACTGGATCAATAATGAAAAATTTAAACAAGTAGGG